>VMDO01004122.1:0-130301 GCA_007922755.1 Pedetes capensis
TCTACTCAGTTCCTTTGCCCATTTGTGTATTGGGTTGTTTGGTTTTTTTTTTTTTTTTCTTGAGTTCCTTATAAATTCTAGTAATTAGACCTTTGTCAGATGTATAAAATGCAAAGATTTTTTCCCATTCCGTGGAGTTTTCTTTGACTCTGTTAATTGTTTCTTTTGCTGTGCAGAAGCTTCTTAATTTGATGTGGTCCCATTTATCTATTCTTGTTGCAATTTCTCTATACAAGTTTTTTAAAAGTTTATTTCCTTAAAAATCTTAGTGAAATATTATTTGAAATTGTAGATTTCAAGTTTGAATATATAGATTAATTGGGCTAAAATTGGCAGCTTCATAATATTAAATCATTTTATCCATGAAAAGTGGGATCGTTATCGTTAGGTGCCGCCAAGTTGGTATCTGACTCATAGCGACCCTCATAGGGTTTTCAATGGTGACTGTTTCCGGATTGCCTTGGGAGTGGATTGCCAGGCCCTTCTCCCATTTTTGCGGTGCTGGGAATTGAATTCAAGACCTCAGAGACTTCAGTGCAGTGCTCTACCAACTGAGCTAAATCCCAGCCCCGAAAAGTGGGATAGCTCTTCATTTTTCTCATTTTTTAAAAATTAGTCTTTTTCTCCTTAATTGAGCTTACAGTTTTTCTCCACAAACTTTCATGCAGTTTTTGTTAGTGTATCCTAGATGTTTTGCTATTTCTGTAGCTGTCACAGGTCTCTTTGTATTTGGAATTTAACAATGCTGTGGCCAGCCTAAGCAAATAAGAGAGAATTTAATAGGCTCAAAGGCAAGGGCTAGTTTTCTCTTCAGAGAATGTCCCTCACTAGTTGTTAGCTCAAGATTAAATCAGGTGAGTTAGAATTTCCAGAGCAAAGAAAAATGAGGGCTTCTTCTTGCACAGCAACTTTGTACTAGTCAGCAAAATAACATTCATTTAAATTCAAAATTCCAGATTTCCTTATCTAATAAAAATATTAGTAGAAAAAAACAAAATTCACATTCCCTTGAAAACACAGTGTGTTAGTTAGCTTATGTATTACTGTGGCAAAATACTCAACAGAAACAATTTAGGGGAGGAGAGATTTACTGGCTCATGGTGTGGAGGATCTTAATCCATAGTGGCAGAGAGGCAGAGCAGCTGCAGAGCCTGTGGTGGGCCTCACATCATGGTGAACGGCGGGTAGAGAGCATGGCCAGAACTGGGGACCTGGGTCAAACATCCAAAGGCCATCTCTGGTGACCTATTTCTGCCAATTAGGTCCCACTTCCAAAGTTCCACAGCCTCCCAAAACACTGTCACCACCTTGAGACCCAGTGTTCAAACATGAGTCTGGGGGTCATTTGATATTCAAACCATAACACAGGGCATGTTGGCCTTAATGTTTTTAGCTTTGTTCATATTCAAATAATTTGAGAAGTTGCTACGCCACATCAGGAGTTATTGTGACTCTGGGATATTTTTGCTGTTGTTGTGACCTTCCTATTCTTGGGCTAGAGCCAAGTGGTACATGGGATGGGGATAGGTGGTCACTGTCTCTTTGGTCAACCTCTTCCTGTACCTTGCCTCATTTTCTTATCCACTGGGCTTCTCTCCTTATGCAGGATATGTCTCCTTTTGTTTGGAAGCACTTAGTTATTCATCTTTCCATTTGTTGTCACCCTTGTAGGGGTGTCTTGCCTGTTTTCCTAATCACAGCCTGGGGACACCTCGCCTGCTGGCTCTTCTTTCTCACAGAGACAATGTTCCTTCTTTCAGCAGCTTTTCCTCTGCAGAGGAGTGGGTATCTGGGACAATGAGCCATGAGTTTGCAGAATGGCCAGGCCTCTGGGAAGAAGCCACTGTCACAGGCACAAAGAGAGCAGCTCTCAAATGTGACTGTGAGGAGAGGGTGGTGCATGGCAAAGGAGGTGGTACCAGCCAGAGCAGCATAACCCTGGGGCAGGGTCTCACTTCTCTATTCCATAATACTAGTTGAACAACCACTAATTCAATTCATACGATAGATCTGACCCTATTCCACCAAGCTCTCTCCAGCCAGAATTTCTCTCATTTGTAGAGGGTATAGGGAAACTTCTGCAGCTTTTCAGCTGCTTGGGACCTCTGATTTCTCTTTGCCACTGGGTCCCTGGTAAGATTCAGATCCCCATGGCAAAGGTTCTCCTGCCACCATGCTGCCTAATCTATTAGTGTACTAGTGCTGGCAGGAGACAAGGGGCAGGGGGTTGTTTATTTGATTGTCCTGTCATTTATGTGGCTGTGACTTCCATGCTGTTATCTTTGTTTAGCATAAACGGAGAGCAGTTAGTGCTCCTGGTAATCTATCTCTGAATCAAAAAGCTATGGAGACAGACACAGCCTCTTCTCCAAGCCTTTATCTCTCCACCATCATTTTCTCAGCTGGGAGCAGACGATGACTCTGCTTCCAATATGCTGCTCAATGATTTTAGATGATTGATCTCTCTAAAGTGCTTTTCCGTTTCTTGCCACACAGACACGGATAGATTAAGCAATTATGGATTATTTCAACATCAGATGGCCCAAGACAATTAGTCAGAAGGGAAGCAAAGAGGTGGCCCTGCTGGCTTTCAGGGAGGGGAGATTTGGGGGGCATTTAAGGTGGAAGCAAGGATGGGTTTGCCATTGGGATGGGAAGAGACAGGGATGGCGCCCGGCTGATCTGTGGGGTTGGGGGAGAAGATATATATTTCTATAGTGGCAGCAGTTTGGACTTTGTTTTATTGGACTATAGCATAAAGAACCCTTTCTATCTTTGAATCAAACCAGCACTTTCGACTAGCATCCCTTAAAGGGAGATTAAATTGCTGGTGCTTCTTGGAGGTAAAAAAAAAAAAAAATGTTGCAAGAGGGAGAGAGAGGAGCGAGAGAGACTGAGTAGTGTATGTAATAAAAGACAATAGATTAGATAGTCTCTGAATGGATCCGGGGCTCTAAATCACACCGGAGGCCTGGCTGCCTGGGTGCAGACTTCCCGAGCAGGGCCTGTGTGTTTTATGGTGGTGGCAGCACTCTGGGGAGTGAGTTACGACCTTGCTGTCAGTGGGCGGCTATCTGTTATCCTACATGTAAACAGGTATTCAAATCCTGACTCCGGAACCTTCGCCTTGGTGTTTAATCATCCTGGTAATCTAACCCTGTCCCCGCCAAGGTCGTTGTTTGGATTGCGTGACTTTCAGACTCTTCTCTGGCACTGAAGGCAGGAGCAGCCGGGCTGACAGCCGCCCAACTCATCAACCAGGCTGACAGCCCCAAAAATTAACTTTGATATTTTGTGTGGAATAATTCAGTGGCAATTGGGCCAGATGATGTTCTGTAACCTAAATTCAATTTCCATCACGGGGAAGCATCATGGAACTAGTCTCCCACTTGCCAAGAGCACCTAGCAATCTAAGGAGCGAGCACGTGTGTAGGTCCGGACGCCATGCACCAGGCGTCCCTACTACTGCCCGGTACATTATTATGCATGTGATATATTTGCTGAAGGTCTCATTGATTATTCAGGGTATCATTATGCAGGGGCTCATCCTTTCTTTTTTCATTGCCTGTGTTAATTCTCTCCTTTTCCATGGTGAGGGGCAGACAGGGAAGGGAAGAGTGTGTAGGTGGGGAGGTGTAAAACCCTCCATTATGCTTCTTAGCAGTTCTCGGAAAGTCAAGGATGGAGACGTGGTTGTCATTGAACTTGGGACTGACCAATACTTCTGTGGGATGCAGGTCACCTGCGTCTCTTGGGCATGGTAGCCGAGAGGGCAGCGGTCAGCCAGCAGGGACAGGATGGTCAAGCGTCACACCCTAGCTGCATCTCCTCCCAGAGGAGTTACTGCATTGGCTCATTTCATGTCTTGAAGCCTCAGTTTTTCTATTTCTAAAGTGGGGAAAGCATTCTGCTGATGTCTGGCCCAGATTAGGGGTTCAATAAATGGAAGCTGTTGCCAGTGAGCAGAAAGAGCACATTTTGAATGCTCATTCTCTCTATGCCCCTGGGGAAGTCCCCCTAGCCACTGATTTACCCTCCAACATGCAGCTACTGCCACATCCCCAGAGACCATCGCTATTCTTAAAGGAAGAAGTGGTATACGAGAGAGGAGCTGCTTCCCAATGAGTCACAAATTCATGACTGGTAGGATAGGAGGGCACTTGGAGAGAGGCAACTCACAGGGGCACCTCCTGGAGTAAGCATCAGATGTGCAGCTGTTTGAGCAAACTGCTCAGCCCAGCCCTGCTGCAGACCCTCACTGCCGTCCACATGGGCCTTTGGCTAATTTGCTGTGCGGAGCAATTGCCCCTGCTCATTCCCTGCATGCTTGACCTTAGCGCCAGGCCACTGGACACTGATGGGATTGTTTCATGCTAAGGTCCTTTCAAGGAGGTCTGAGCCAGAGGCTTTATGTCAAATTGCACTCATTAGAATGTGGTGCACCCTGCGTTGTCATGACAATACCTCCATCACCATCTGCCTAGGTATCATAAGGGGAAAGGTATCTTGCTTTGGATTTGGGCAAGAGCTGGGGAGGGGGTTGGTTCTAGGAGAAGAAAAGGAAGAAAAGAGCAAGTGTGAGAAATCATTGCCAGGTATCAGCACACACAGCCTCTCGGGTGACTTCACACTGGCCCTTCAGTTGGTATCACTGTCCTGTTTGGAGAAAAAGGAAAACCCTGAGAATCTGAGAAGTTTAGGATTTTGCTCAAAGATACGCAGCCAAGAGATGGCAGAGGTGGACTTTAAATCCAGTGACGACCCCAACTCAAGTGCTCTTGTCTGTGACATCGCCACCAAAGGCAGATTCTGAGCAGACTTATGTTCACAGTCCTGAATCCCTGATTCAGGACTCTTTCTGATGAGGCTGAAAATACTGAGAATCCAGCAGGCCTTGGCTGTGCGTGGAGGGCCATTTGCCAAATATCTGGATCTTATTTGTTCCCTCAGGTCTCCCCAGGAAATGCTCTTGTTCATTTAAATGTGCCTGTGACTACCTTTGTTGGGGACCAGGTATTTTTTTTTTTCCCCTTTAAATAGAAATGCCATGTGTGTAATGTTTTCTTTGAAAAGGAAAGCCCGGGGATTGTCTGCATCAGGTTATAAAATGATCCCCAGGTCCGTGCCTGGCTCTGAGCAAGTTGAGTATACATCACCTCGTTTAATTCAGCAATATCATCAATGTCAGTGCGTATCCACCGGCTGTTGGCTATTGGTCATCCGGACCTGACACAAACTCAATAAATACTCCATAACCCCTGACAGCCGCTAGCAGATTAGCCTGAAATGAGCGATTGCCCAGCCAACACCTGCTGAACCAAATCAGCTCCGTGACGGATGGGCCTGGACTGAGCTCTGACCACGAGTGAGATCAGTGGAAGAATGATTTTATACTTTAAGAAAAGAATTAGAGATGGTGGTGGCTGGAGTGATTGGAAAGCTTTCAGAGGGGACCGTTTTTCTTTTTCTTCTTCTCCCCCGACAGATGCCCTGCTGCGGTTCTCCTCCCACACCTGAGACCATGTGTCCTAAAGGGGGCCCACAGGAGGTTCAAGGGGACGGGGAAGCAGCTGGAGGCTTTGGTCACATGCAGAATGTAGCGCATGCCACGTTGTGGGAGGCAGGGAGTCACCTCGAGGGATGGAGGCAGGGCGGCCGTCGGGCTCCACAGTGAAGTGGGGCAGCTGTTCAGGGGTGGGGTACACCACATAAGTAAATGGAAATCTGAGATTAGGGGTCCCAGGAAGGTCCTGGACAGAATATAAACTTTTGGGCTTCCTCTTAACCTGTAGCCAACATCAACACAATCTTCGTACCCTCGTCCTCACTTCTGGTCACATAGTTAGGATCAGAACAGAGGCTTGGTGGAAAAACAAAAGTACCAACAAAACAAAACCCTTTGTTTGAGTTCTTGCTCTTTCATGGTATAGGTGGGAGCCATTGATGTTGAATCATCAGGACAATGAGCGCTTCAATTTTCTCACTTGTGAAGTGAGGACTGTTTCCCATTCTGGTTTCTCTAAAAACTACTTTGTAATTAAACCAGACTTTGGTACTTGGAACATGTGTGCTGGTCTCCTGCAGAATATATATATATATATATATATATATATATGGCTAACAATTTGGCATTATGATGTCAGCCTACCCTAGGGGTGTTTTTACAAACAGACCTGTGAAACTCATTGCCGTGTTTATAGAAGGGCTGCTTTGAGGATGTCGTTCACTAAATTGCAGGGTCCTTTCCACATGGAGCTAGGGGAGACATTTCTGTCCGCTTTCAGTTCCAGGAATGGTGATGTTTATCTTGAATGGCTGCCTGGATTTGATGTTGTGAATCCTGAATTGTGGATGTTGTGAACCCTGAATTGTGCAAAGGCTCGCATTTCGTTCTTTGCATTGTTGACAAGGAAACACTGGAATCAACTGGTGTCCCCTCCCTGACCAGTGGATTGAATTCCCACATGGGTCTCTGTTTTGGTGCTGTGCGTATCAGCTGTTATGGCTGTAGCAGAAAAACCAACTGAAACAAACATGGAGGAAGAAGCTTATTGGGAGCTCACATTTAGAGAAACAGTCCACAATGGTCCAGGGCACGCATGGTGGCGGCAGTGGCAGGGCCTGTGCGGGATGACCTCATGGCATGGTGGACCAGGAACAGACAGCAGACCTGAACCGCAGGTCCAGGGGTGGGGGTGGGAGGTGCCTCCAAAGGCCTTCCCCCAGTGACATCACTTTTACAAAGCTAAGACTTGCGTCCCAGAGTTTCATAACCTCCCAGGACAGTGCCATCAGCTGGAGACCAAATGTTAAAGGACATGACCTTTGGGGGACACTTTATATTCAAACCAGGGCACTCTGCCCTGGGCCCCCAAAGGTCCATGGCCACCTCATAATGCAAAGTGCATTTAGTCCAATTTCCAGAGTCCCCAAAGTCTTAACCGTCTCAATCATGTTCAAAAGCCTAAACCATAACACTTGGTCCCTGGCCCCCAAAGACCATGTCATTTGGTCCTCAGCTGATGGCACCATCCTGGGAGGTTGTGGAACTTTGGGAGGCAGGTCTAGGTTGGAGGAAGTGAGTCAGTGAAGGTGTGCCCTGGGAGGTTTTTATCCTGGACCTGTGGCTCCACACTCTTCCAGCTCCTGGCCTACCATGCCATGAGGTCCTCAACCATAGGCCCAGTTACCTCCACCACCGTGCCTGCCTTGCCACCATGTGGACTGGTTCTCTTAACTGTGAGCTCCCAATAAACCTCTTTGCCCATTTGTTTGTTTGGATTGGTTTTTCTGCTACAATGATGAAAGCTGATTAATAAAGGTACTAATCTCATTCATAACTCATGCTTCCTTTTTTACTTTGTTATTGTTAGGTGCCGTCAAGTCAGTATCTGACTTATAGCGACCCTATGTACAACAGATGAAACTCTATTGTCATACTTCTCTGCTATTTACAGAGTTTTCAACAGCTGATTGTTTTTTGGGAGTGGGTTGCCGGGTCCTTCTCCCAAGTCAGAGCACCTGCTGTTCCCAGGCAGTCTCCCATCCAAGTATTAACTGCCTGACCCTGCTTAGCTTCTGAGATGTGATGGGATCAGATGCAACAGTGGTATGGCTGCAGGATTTCTTTTCTTTTCTTTTTTCTTTTTTTCTGTTCACAGGATTAACTCAAGCCTTGTGTATGTTTGGTAAGCACTTGACCAGTAAGTTATATCCCCAGCCGAGCTGCTCTTTTTATAAGCTGTTGTAAATCATTTGCTGGTACCAGAGGGGGGTGTACATAAATCAAGTGGCTGACTTAGGTGAAGGAATGAGACCCTGGACTTTGACACCAACATGCTGGAACAGGTGGGCAGTCTGAACACAGGGCTCTTTGGCTGCAGCCAGGGGGAGAAGAGCTTTGTCATAAGTGACTTTTGGAAAGGGTGCATTTTTACCTGGAAAGTCCACATCAAGTCATAGGCATATGGTTCACACAGGCCAGGCTTGGGTGACACTTGCCACCTGTCTGGTCCTGTCTGGAATAAGCTTGCCCCCAAATCTGGATGTGGAGCCCCTGAGGATCTCCCAGCCCATCTCACTCATACCAGACACCTGGCCTGTTACCCGTGGTACAGGTGGCATAGATGGTGGTTCTCACCCCTCATTCCCTCTCACAGGAGGAGCAGAAAGCCCATAAAGGTCTGTGGCGCTCTTTCTGGTCCAAGTGCCATATGAATGTGGGTCACCGGGAGCCTCTTCTCGCTCTTCTTCTGAGCTTCCTTGTCCAAAGTCACACGCTGCTTGCTCAAGCTTGGCTAGTGGCACAAGCTCAGCTCTTCTTAGTGATTTTTGGTGAGTCCACCTCTCCTGAGTCATTTCTGATGTATTGTTTACCTGCGTGCTTCCCTTGCAGTTGGATTTGCCCCGCCCCCTGCCCTTTCTGACCTAGGTCGCTGTGGCCCCAACACCAGGGCCATATTCTTTGCCCTCTTTACTTTCTTCTCAGTATTTGAATGATAAAAGCAAGCTTTAGGCTTTGTTTGGCTCAATAAAATCAGCCTTGGCCTCATGGGTGGCCAGCCAGGTGAACGTGTCAGGACATGGAGGCCTTCCATGGAGCCCCAAATCTCACCTATTTCCATTTTGTTCCATGATAAGTTGCTAATTCTTAATTCTAGATATGCATTTGATTCATAGTGGGATCTTTTGGAAATACCAATGCTAGGGCCACCCCAGGTCAACAACCTGATTATTGAGCTGTGGGCGGGGACCTTGGACTTCTATGTTTTTAAACCTATCCAGGAAGTTCTCATGTGCAAGCCAAGGTTGGAACAACCACTATACTCAAGAGTGCAGCCTAGGGCCAGGCCTGAAAGCACCTCTAGGCAGTGGCTGCAGCTTTTAATAGCAGCTAGGAGTGCATAGAGGCGTGGTACATGGTTAAACCTGTAAGAATATGGAGAGATGCTTGCTCCGTGAGTCAAAGCTGAGGGCTTGCTGAGAGTGGATGGCAGCCCGCCATATCCACAGTGGTTTTGGAGAAGTTGTGAAGAGTGAGGTGAAAGGTGGAAGGTACAGCAGAAGAGAAGACAAGGAGAGTCAGAAATAGGCATCTATTCCCAGGAGACTTGGTGCACCCCTGGGTTGGGGGGCATTAGAGGAAGGGATTCTGCCCTGCACTGAGCTGAGCCCATAGCAGCTCCCACAGCAAGGTGCAGCCCAGGCTGTTGATGGAGGATACAGGAGAATTTCAGAACATTATGAGCTGCTGGCAAGGTTATGGGGTCTATTTTCTTTCCTCAGCCTGTCGTGGCAGCCTTTGCAGGTACAGTCCCGCCTCATTTATCTTCCACTGTCAGGGGAGTGCAGTGTTCCACTTAAGTGAATTTTCCTGAAATCCAAGGCATGTTCTTTCTAAAGCCAAAATTTCATTTATTTTAGCCATTCTGGATGGAAGACTTTCTAAAGTGCATTACACACCTCCTTACCGTCTTAGAAACCCAGCCATGTTTAACCCTTTCCCAGTGACCCTGCCTTCTTCCTACCACCTTCAGGCACACACCGCTCTTCACTTACCTTTGCCCATTTTCTCTGCTATCAGGCTGTCGGCTGCCAATTCTCATTACTACTGTGAACCTGTGTCTAATATTTCCTTCTTCCTTCACCTGAGTATCTTATATATGCTACATCCACTCAGCAGTGACTGGGAAACTGACTCCCTGAGATTGATAGACTTCTGTGTTAGTAAGAGAGAAGAGACCTTGAACAAGGGCCTGGGTAGTCCCTCTGAGAAATGCCGTCCATGAATTTGATGTAGGACTATACAATAGTTATTATAAGGACCCAGGACTTTCTCTGCTTACGCATTTTGGAAGTTACTAGAAGTCAGACTTCAGGATAAGTGGAGGTGATGTTATTGTGGGTTTGAAGAACCATGTAAGTATTTTCCCCTGACTATTCATTTTCCAGCATGCCATGTGTCTTATCTAACTAACTGGGTCCCTACACTGAATGTGTTATTGCCTTCACCTGCCAGACTACCTGTCAGTAGATTTTTTTGTCCACGGTTTTCATGAACCTGGACTTTGTCTGACAAGTACCCTCCCACATGGAAAGAAATGAAGATCAAGAGCTCCTTCAGGAATATGTCCAGGTCTTCAGCCTGAGCGATGGGGACCTAGTTTGAAGAGCTGTCAGGCTCAGACAGATGCGGTGACATTTGGAAAGTAATTTGAATTACCAGAGGACCACGGATATTGGATAGCCAGCGAAGACGTCTCCTCCACGCCTGCTGTCAGCACTGATACATGTGGGTCCAGCTTCCTCCGGAGAGGAGCCTTGCCCTCACCTACATTTGGTGTCTTGCAGAGCTACATCATTTGGGCTGGCAGCCTGAATGTGTTGCTAGTAAGAACTAATAGCCTACACCTGTGAGCAGCTGCATGGAAGACTCTTAGGCTTAGAAAGTCCAGCTCTGGTATTTTAAGCCCTGAGCAAAGGTTGGGCAACCCACTCCTGAAACAATCCACCTTTGAAAACTCTATGAATAGTGAAAAAGCATTGACAGTAGTGCTGGGTATGGCACAGTGTCAGGGAGTGCTTCATTCTATTATGTGCAGGGTCGCTACGAGTTGGACCCCACTTGATGGTACATAACAATAATAAACAACAGTAGAGGTTGGTACTTGAGAACTTCCTTCAAGACTATCGATCATTAGGAGTTACCCATTATCCCCCTGTATCAGCAAAATCTTATGAGCTGCATTGTGAGTCAGAAGCTACACTTAGAGATAAGGTGTCTTTCCTGAGGTCACCAAACTGGAAAGTGATGTAGCTATAATTAGAACTTGGGACCGTGGTCAGACTCATGATATCTGCTTCCACTTTGGTGATAGGGCTGGCCACCACTCCTTGTATTATCATCATCTTTACTGTCCCCGGCCTCCAATTCTTTTTCCTGGAGGCACAAAGAGATGGGAACCTCAAGTTCGTGGGGGTGATGGCAGGCCCTGGGGGCAGAGTCAAAGCTGGCTTTTCCCAAGGATGGGCCAGGCTGCCCCTTCTGTGTTGTTCAGGGCTCTGACACAATAGGATCGCTTTACAAACATTCATGCTCTCTGGTTTGCTTGCAGTTCCCAAGTTAGAGATTAAATCCTTTAGCTTTCAGGGTTTTTTTTTTCTCTCAAAGCTATAAATAACTATGGAAAGGTACTGCTTTAAACTGTTATCACTACTTTGCATCTTCGAGAAAATAAATTTCAACATTTTCCTCGAAAACAGATTTTTTTTTTGTCTTGGAAAGGGTAGAATTGGGAAAGAATGAGAAATCTGCATTCAGGTTGTCCACTGAGAGATAAAAAGGGTCCAGTGGAACAGGCTGGGGGCCAACTTCTTCATTTAGGGACAACAGTGAAGTTAGAGATCAAAACCTGCTCAAAAGTACATACTCAGCACATCTAACTCAGCACTTAGAAGATATTGCAGTAGACGTGGAATTGAGATCCAGGCAACAGATTGGTGTTTTGAGAGCCATAAACATTAATCATGGCCATGCCATCTTGCTTAGACTCCTACTTCCTGGACCAGTTACCTTCTGTTTGGAGCTTAGCAGCACCTGACATAAAGTCAAGGCTCAGTAAACGTTCATTCAATATTAACCATTCCACTCCAGATACCTATTCACATGGATGGATGAATAGAAACTCTCAAGAGACAGTTGTTGTTATCGTTAGGTGCCATGGAGTCATGTCTGACTCATACAGCAACCCTAAGTAAAACAATGAAACACTCCTTGACACTGTGCCAGGCACCATGTCTTTTGTATGTTTAAACCAGCAGTTGGAGACACTGTGTCAATCCATCTAGTTAAGGGTCTTTCCTTTTTTCTTTGACCCATCACTTTCTCAAACATGATGTCCTTCTCCAGGGATTAGTCTTTCCTGCCATGTCCAAAATAGGTCAGGCGCAGTCTAGCCATCCTTGCTTCCAAGGAGTACTGTGGTTGCACTTCTAGGACATTTTTTGGTTCTTTTGGTTCAATGTTCATCTCCAGCACAATAATTCAAAAGGATTAATTCTTCTCCTGTCTCCTTTATTCACTGTTCAGATTTCACAAGCATATGATGTGATTGAAAATACCATGGCATGAGTCAGGCGCACTTTCGTCTTCAACGTGACGTCTTTACTTTCAACACTTTAAAGAGGTCTTTTGCAATTACTTTTCCCAAGGCAACATGTCTTTGGGTTTTTTGACTGCTGCTTCTGTGGGTGTTGACTGTAGAACCAAGTAAAGCAAAATCTTGGACAATCTCAAACCTTCCCCCATTTATCACACAGTTGCATATTGACCCAGTTCTAAGGATTTTTGCTTTCTTGATGTGGAGCCGCAATCTTTACTGAAGGTTGTGGTCTTTGATCTTCATCAGTAAGAGAAAGAGGTCCATTCAAATACCATATCTAGCGCACATGGTAGAAGGAGGAAAACATTCCCTGTTGACCCCTACACCCTTGTCAACCAATGCAGAGGCCAGAAGACAGAACCCACATGCCACACTGGCAGAGCCAAGTAGGCTCCTCTGGCATTCCTCAGGCCCCACACCAGGAAAGGCCACCTCTCTTCACTTGGGGAAGAAGCAGCTAAGCGACCTTGAGGTCTCACATGCATCCTCTGCCACTCCATGGCCAACCCAGACTCTCACTCCTAAGATTGTAGCTCCTCTTTCCCAATCCATCCTCCACTCGTGGTGTTAGCATCATCTTCCTCTCCTTTTCCTATACCCCTCAATCCTAGCCCACGCTGGTCTCCTAATGACCTCTAAACACACATATGCATTTGCTCTCTTCCTCATCACCTAGGCACGCCTCTCTGCTTGGAAGACCCCTTCCCTGGCAAAGCCATACCCCTCATTTAGATCCCAGACTGAAGCTGATGTTTATATTTGAAGTCATTGAATATATGACTGCTATTACAGCAGTCATAATCTGTACTACCTTGTCCTTGAATTGCTGTACCTTGAGTTGGTAACTTTAAGAGTGAGGACTGTTATCTTCTGCGTCTTATCTGAGCTCCTTAGGCAGGTGCTTGTGCCCCAAATAGCATAATGATCCGAGTATGGCAGTGTTAGAAACACTTAGAAAGTCAGCAGAGCCTTAATATTCTAGGAGGGGTTAATATATCTTTTATGAAATACGGGTTTCCTAGTCTCCTATGTTAGGAAAGTATGAAGTTAGATTAAATAGGTTTCTTTTCTGCAGAACTTCACAGTTGACACAATATGCAGAATTTGCTGCTTGTTTATTTGACCATGGGACCCTTCCTATGGCCCCATTAACTTCTGTGCACACTGTCAGTGAGTTGGAGCCAGCTTGTGCCAGCTTGTGAGATGCAATTGTTAAATTTTCAGGAGTTTGTAAGCTGGTAGATGTCAGGTTGGTACCTTGAAATTGGACCACAGTAGATGCATTTACACCATGGAAATTGCTAAATGCTACAAATCAGGGATTTTTTACTCCAGAGAGGCAGTCATTAAACATTTATCAACACATTGCTGACACCAGAATTCTGAGGATTACAGATCAGGAGATGCTGGATTCTAGGGACTCAGGAGGTGGTGGAAGTGGGGTAGAAAAAGGAAGGAAAAGAATCAATTTCTTTGACAGCCAAAAGGGCCCAGGATCTTCCTGAGAGCTTTCCCCGGGGAGACATACACAGCATGACTGGCGGGCCACAGAGGTGATAATGAAGATGATCAGACCTAACAAATGTCTGCTTCTCGCTCCAACTTAATTTGTTCCTCACTGCCTTACAGAGCCTGCTGCCAATTAACCAATTAGTAGCTAATTTAATTTCCTCATCAGGGTCGCAGCAGAAGGTTTTCTGATTTGAGTGGGAGGCATGCCAGGGCAGGTGCAGGCATGCTTCTGTGGCTGTTGGTGATATCCTGGCCTGCCTGGGGGCTGTGCGTCTCCAGGGAGAGGGAAACAGGCATTCATTCCAATTCTGCCACCATCTGGCCGAGTGACCTTGGACAAGTCGCTTATCCTCAGCTGCAAAATGAGGCCAAACCTGACAACTCCAAGGTCCAGATGCATTTCCACTTCTGGCCTCTGTGACTTGGCCTTCACTTTCTCTGTCACTTTCACTGCTAGTGTCTGGAGGCAGACAGGACATTCACCAGCCCGGTGTGCTGAAACATCAGCTCCCACAGGGTGTGCATACAGCTCCGATGTAAAAACCATGGGCTCTGGAAACCAGTTCCTCCTGCAGGCAGGTGGGCAGCCCACTTGAGCACTACCTGCCGGTCCTATGGCAACTGAGAGGACTCAACACTCAGTGCCTCAATTCCCTCCTTAGCAGTGGAGAAAATGCTGCATTCTTTTGACTATACTTAAGATCTTTCAAACGCAACTCTGATAGATTAAAAACAAACCATATCAGGAATTGATTGTCTACTTTACCGGAAGATCATTCATTCTGGAAAATGATGCTTGAAAAAGACATCTTCCTCAGTGGAATTAAAATAGGAGGCCATTTGGAGGGCATTGCTGTCTGATCTTCCTTTGCATCATTACTTACAACCAGTAGTGGCCAATGGGGTCCACCTTCATTCTCTCCTGAACTCCCTCTGGGTGGGGCCTCCTCCCAGTTGGTCTCTCTGCAGCCAGGTCTCATGCTCAGTTCACCTGGGCCCCAGGTCCTGCATTGTGAACATATTTACCTTCAGAAGCATCCACCCTATACCCTCATTCCTCTGCTGACCCCGGCCCCCTCTAGATCCATGCCTAGGCACTTGCAAAAGCTCTGAATTAGGAGATTGGCATTCAAGATGGGGGCTCTTGTAGGGTTATGGAAGATTCCATAAGAGCTAGACACAAGCCTGGGTTCAGAGAGTGGGCTAGAAGAGAGCCACATCACCAGGGTGCATTTGCACGTAGATGTACAATGGCAGAGAACACCACTGTGAATAGTTTTGTGAAGAGAAGACTCTTTTTCGTTAAAAAAATCATACCCTAATAAACTCCTGGTTTAAGAATAAGATTTTCTTCAAGTGTGGGCTCCATGAGCATCCTCCCTCTGCTCCTTTTCTTTACTTTTTTTTTCTGAGACAGGATCTCACTATGTATCCCAGGCTGTCCTTGAACTCATGATCCTCTGGCCTCAGCTCTCCAAGTGTAGGAATTACAGGTGTGCACCACCACATTTTTCGGCAATCCTTTTCCCCTTAACTATTCATGGACTCTTGATGTGTCACTTTGACACCTTTTAACAACTGTATTGAGACCCACATGTTATAAAAGTCAGCCATTAAAATTGTACTCAGTGGTTTTGAGTATATTTACATAGTTGTAAAATAATTTCAGTAATCAAATTTAGAATATTTCTTCACCTCAAAGGAAATCCAGAACCCATTAGCAATCACAGACAATTTCATGTCCCCTACCCCCATCAGCCCTAGGTAGCCACTCATCTTTCTGTCTCTTCTCTATAGACTTGCCTTTTGGGGACATACATGTTAAGAGTTTAATTCTAGTCTTTCAAGTCTATTCCATTTATTAATATGCCTATACTTAACTGGTGCCACATTGTCTTGATGACTTTAGCTATATAGTAGGTTTTGAAATCAAGATATATAAATTATTCAACTTTCTTTTTTTTTCAAAATAGTTTTGACTGTTTTATGTCCATTGAAATTCTATATAACTATGATCAGATTGTCAAATTCCACCATAAAAGGCTGAGATTTTCTTAGGGATTGCATTGAATCTATAGGTTAATATGTGGAATAATGCTATTTTAATAATAGTCATCATCCCATTCATAAAATGATGTCTTTCCATTTATTTAGAATTTTTCAATTTTATTTCAAAAGTACTTTGTAGTTCTCAGTGTTCAGTGTTTGAAGTTCTTTTGTTAAATTCATTTTCTAGGAATATTATTGTTTTGTTGCTATTGTAGGTGAAATTATTTTGTTAACTTCATTGTTAGTGTATAGAAATAAAATAATTTTTGTATATTGATCTTGTATCTTGCAATGTTGCTGAAGTCATTTATTAGTTCTGATAGTGTTAAAGTGGATTTTCTCTGTATAAGATTATATGATCTGCAAATAGAAATAATTTTGTTTCTTTATTATCAATCTAAATGGTCTTTTGTCCAATATAGTACTGAATAAAAGTGCTGAGAGCTGACACACTTCTCTTGATTATGTTCTCTTGGAGAAAGTGTTCAGTCTTTTGCTATTAAGGATGATATTTTAGCTGTGGGGTTTTATTGATATACCTTTTCAGCTTGAGAACACTTTTATTCCTAGATGACCAACTGCTTTTATCATAAAATGATACTAGATCTTGTCAAATACTTTTTCTGAGGTTATCTGGCTGATCATGTGGTTTTTGTTTTCATTCTGTAACATGGTTTATTCCACTGATGATTTTCAGATGTAAAACCAACCTTGCAATCCTGAGATAAATGGCAGCTGGCTATGGTATATAATTCTTATTATATATTGTTGGGTTTTGATGAGGACTTTTTTGTATCTATTTTCATAAGAAATATTGGTTTATAATTTTCTTTTCTCATGATATCTTTGTCTGATTTGGGTATGAGTGAAACACCGGTCTAATAGGATAAGCTGGAAAGTGTTTTTTTCCTTGTATTAGTTAGCTTTGCATTGCTGTAACCAAAACACCTTACAGAAACAACTTAAGAAAGTAAAGATTTAATTTTGTCTCACAGTTTCAGAGGATTCAGTTCATATTCATTTGGTCCCATGTGCTTGGGGAAGATATTGTAGAAGTGGGAGTGTGCAGTAAAGGATAGCTATTCACATCACGGCAGACAGGAAGCAGAGAAAACTTAGAGGACAGGGCTAGGGATAATATGCCTCCAAGTACCAACTCTCAGTGACCCATTTCTCTAGCCATGTACCTCCTCCCAAAGTTTCCACAACCTTACAGAATAGCATCACCAACTAGAGACCGAGTGTTCAAGCACATGAGCCTATGGGGGACATCACATATTCAAATCATAACAGTCCTTTTCTATTTTGGGGGAAAATTTGTGAAGAATTTGTCATTAATTCTTTAAATATTTGATAAAATTCACTAGTGAAGCCATCTGGGCCTGAGATTTTCTTTGTGGGAAGTTTTTAAATTATAAATTCAATCACTTCACTTGTAACTGTATTCAGATTGCTTATGCTTTTTCTTGGCTCATTTGCAGTAGTTTTTGTGTTTCTAGGAATTTGTCCAGTTTGTCTAAATTATATGATTTGTTGGCATACAGTTAGTTCATAGCATTTGTTCTCTTATAATTCTTTTATCTTGTAAGGACAACATTGATGTCCCTTCCTTTATTCCTGATTATACTAATTTTAGTCTTCTCTCTTTTGATTTTTTTTTTTTAAATTAGCTCTTCATTTTCTGATTTTCTCTACTGTCTAGTCTCTATTTCAGTTATTTTCATTCTAAATCTTAAAATATCTTCTTATCTGCTTATTTTTCATTTTTTTCTGTTTTATTTTTAGTTTCTTATATTTTTAAAAAGGATTGTTCTTTTTTATTATTAAAATATATATTTACAGCTAAAAATTTCCATTCAAACATTGCCTTAGCAGCAGTCAATGAATTTTGGCATGTTTGTTTTTATTTATCTCAAAATACTTTCCAATTTCCCTCATGAGTTATTTTTTAATTCATTAGTTACTTAGGAGTGTGTTGTTTAATTTCCATATATTTATGAAATTTAAATATTCCTTCTGTTAGTGATTTCTAATTTAATTTCACTGTGGTATGAGGACATTCTTTGTGTTCTTTTTTTTTATGCATGCTTTTGCAATCACTCTACCACTGAGCCATGACCCCAGACCACTTTTTACTTTTACTTTGAGACAGAGTCTCACTAAATTGCACAGGCTGCCTCTGGCCTCCCAAGTTGTTGGGATTGCAGATGTGTACCACCAAGCCTGTTTTTTTATTATTTCAATCCTTTTAAATTTACTGAGACTTCCTTTAAATACATTTTGCTAGTCTCATTTTTATCGGATGCATTTTACCCATTTACATTTAATGTGATTATCAATGAAGCAAGACTTACGTTTACCATTTTGCTATTGTTTATTGTGTATGTTTTATGACATCATTCCTCCATTATGCCACTACTTCCTCTGTAGCTTCATTTACTATGTTTTTCAGGGTTTTTTAAAACTTATTTTATTTTATTTTTTTTTTGTGGTTGTCCTGAGACCTACAATTACTATCAAAACTTAAAATAATGTAGTTTCAGTTAACAAAAACTTAATTTCAATATCATACAGAAAATTTGCCTCAATATAGCACCATTCCTTCCCTCCTCCTTTGTGTTGTTATTGTGATACAAATTACATCATCAAAAAATTTTGGAATTATTGCTTTTTGTTATTGTCTTTTAATCAGATAGGAGAAGTAAGGTATGTGAAAAATACACATATACTATCTTTCATTTTTACCTATGAAGTTTACTGGTGATCTTTATTATTTTAGGTGGACTTGAGTTACCTTCTAGTGTCCTTTGTTTTGGTCTGAAGGAATTCTTTTAATAGTTCTTGTAGAGTAGGTCTTCTAGGGCCCAATTTTCTCATTTTTAAAATCTGGGTGTGTCTTAATTTCTCTTTTGTTTTTGAATGATAGTTTTATTGAATATAGAATTTTTGGCTGATGGCTCTTTTAACTTTTTAAATACATTGTCATTGTCTTTTAATCTTTCATATTTTGTGATTTACAGTGGGAAGTCAACTGTAAATATAACTGAGGATATCTTCTATCTGATGAGTCATTTTTCTCTTGGTATTTCTAGATTTGTCTTTGTCTTAGAACAGCTTGACTATAATGAGCCTATATGTGGATCTCTGTTAGTTTATTCTGTTCAGAGTTTATTAATCTTCTTAGGTACACAGATTATTTTTCATTAAATTTTGGAAGTTTTCAACTGTTATTTCTTCAAACTTTGTATTTGTTTGTTTGAGCTTTTTTTTCTCTCCTGACCTTTTGAGAGGTCCCATAATGCACATCCTGGTATGTATGCTTTGTAGTGTCCTACAAGTCTCTGAAGCTTTGTTCATGTTTTTTCTTTCTTTTTTGTTTGTTTGTTTTATTCTCTTTTCTGTCTGTCAGAATGAATAATTTATTTCACTTTTCTTTAGATTTTCTCTGTCTCTCTTCTGTGAATTCAAATCTGCTATTGAGCTCCCCTGGTGAAAGTTTCAATTTTGCTAGTATGTTTTTCAACTGTGGAATTTATCCCTTATTGTAGTTGCTGTTGTTGTTGTTGCTGCTGCTGCTCCCTTCCTACCTCCTCTTCTTCCTTTCCTCCTTCTTCTTCATGTCCTCCTCTTCCTGGATCCTCCTCCTCCTCATGCTTCTCCTCCTCCTTCTTTTTGTCAAACTTTAGCACTTTAGCTGATTTCATTTACTCTTTTGAGCATATTTATATGAATTCATTTATAGTCTTTGTCTGGAAATTCCCTTCTGAGTCCTTTTCTGAAATAGTTCCTATTGATTTCTTTTAACCTGTCTATGGGCCATACTTTCTGTTTTTTGAAGTGTCTCATATTTTTTCTCATAAACTGGACATTTTATAAAATATTACATGGAAATTCCAGAAATCAGATCTTGCTCCATCAGGATTTTCTTTTCCTGTCAATTTTGTTTTTTCTTGTTATCACTATTTGTTTAATGATGTTCATAGTCTAATTCTATATTGTTTATTCCACTAAAATCTCTGCTAGGTTATCTTAGTGGTCAGCTAATCATTGGTTAAAAATTTCCTTAAGTATCTTAAATCAAGATGTCTTTCATCCTTTTCTGTGTGATAGTTAGGATTAGTGAAGCACATCTGTATCTGTGGGGCATTTCCAGAGAGGACTGACAGGCTGACAGGTACAGCAGTAACTGAAGGGAAGAGTACTGCCCTAAACGTGATCTGGTGCAATGTGATGGGCCAGATTCCATGAGGAGAAAGTGAGGAGGAAAAGGAAGCCAGTGTATGTTGGAACAAGCTTGAAGAACTCTTCCAGAACTGCTAAGTCTCTTCTTCTTCTTCTTCCTCCTCTCCCTCCTCCTTCTTCTTCTTTTCTCTATCTATCTATCTATCTATATCTATCTATCTATCTATCTATCTATCTATCTATCTATCTATCATCTATCTACATCTCCCACTGTCTGAAGACAAGGGTGCTTCCTCACCAGTATCAGGTAGAGACTCTTCAGGTTTCAAGGTCTTGAACTGCATGATTACTGTTCTTTCCACAGGTGTGGCTGGAGAACCCTGACTAATACATTGAGGGATTCTGCAGTTGGAATTCATGCCTTAAATGATCAGAAGGTTAAAGTCAGACTTAGTCTTAACTTTCTACTTGCACAGGGCCTCGAAGCCATACAGAAAGAAAAGATTGGAGACTTCTTCTTTCTCTCCTTGGAATGCATGTGACCCTGCACATGCCCTTCTAGATACCAGGGATATGTCAGCACTCCTCAAAGCATCTTAGGGCCATCCCCACGCCTTTGATGCTTAAGTTTTTGGTTAGGCTCTTGTTTTCTCCAACTTGTATTGCATCCTCAAGCACCTGCCATTCCAAACAATTGCTGATTTTCTTTTTTCCCACAAACTCTCTGGGGATAGTGCTTTTCTGCAGAGTGAGCCTGAGTCAGGGCAAGTAACAGTGCATTGTGAGTGGGAATCTTTTCCAGGGAGCTGATGGACCAGTGTAATTGTGACAATGCCCTGGAGGCGGGAACTTTTGAAGACCTCCAAACCGAGTTCCCAGACCACCAGTGGAGGTTGCAAGGCAGCTCATTTTCAAAACTAGTTGGAGAGAGGGAGAGAGAAGTAGATCAAATTACAATACCCAAATCCCTCTTCTGATGGTCTTTCCACCTATATTCTCCTATTTTATCCTCCATATTGTGCCTTCCACATGTTAAAAATAGATCCAATAAGCTAAAGAAGCAGAGCATTTACAATAAATACAAGCAAAGCAGTATTTTGATCATGAGTGGTGAATAAACCCTGGAATTTTTGTACTGTAGGTTTCTTATGCTCAGGACTACTTTGTATACTGACCTTTTAAATGTCTACATCATATTTGTAAGTTCTCTAAGAAACATAGCTTAAAAGCTCACGTTGTTCATGAGTTTTATGTAGCTGAGAGTTTCAATGAAGTAATAGATATTAAAGCAGTGTAAGTGTAAATGAGGAAACCTTAACCTGTAAATGTTGGGGGAACTGCTCAAGGTCACACAGATGGACTCTGACCCATCATCAGGGCAGGGATCAACTCTCGGGCTTCTTACCCGGGCTCATGTCTCTTTCTAGAACATAGCTGTCTTTGTTAAGGAAGGACTGAATGCAAACCCATCATTTTATACCATTAGGAAAGCTGCTAAAAAGGTCTGGTGGGGAAAGAATCGAAATAAATGGCTTAAGTAAGGTTTTTGGCACCATCTGTGGTTTCTTTGGCTTTGTGGGAGCAAATTCTTGGATCATGCCTTTTCTCTTAGACTTCTTTCCTGATTCTTCCTCTAGCTTCTGTTGTATCTGATGCCTCTCAGCTCTTGCCTTGCTTTTTTGCTTTCATTGACCTTCCTTCACAGACAGTGGATGTCCTTCTGGATCTTCAGTGTCACCTGCAAGACTCCAAATCCACCTCTAGGTGCAAGGTCCCATTTGAATTAACTTCTGAAGGGTCTCTTGCTTGCTGGGCTCTTTCACATGGAAGCCTCTACCAGAGGGAGATATTCCAGCTCATCTTTGTCCTGGAACTTGATAAATTTCAAGGCCCTGAATGCAGTTGGTGCTTGGACAATGCAGTTCTCCTGGGGGTACCTACTCTGACTCTCTCTAGTCTCTATTCTCCCCTATAGTCCAGGGAACTTCAGCAATCAGCAGCTTTGTAGACTTCCAGCCTTCCAGAGTTCTGAAGTACTTGCTTTCTTTCTCTGATAATGGGCTGGCCTTTCCCTACAGGACTTTGTTGGTAAGTGCTGTTGAGTTGGGTCCAACTCATAGCAACCCTAGTCAACAGAGTAAAAATACTTCCCAAAACTGCACCATGCACATGATCGTTTTATGTTTGAGGCCATTGTTGCAGTCACTATGTTTCTTCTCATTTTGAGTCATGTCACTTCAGCCAAAGGAGGTCCCAGGGGCTTTGCTCCATTCTTGCTATTAAGGTTGACACTACTTTGAGGAGACAACTCTTCCCCAGTCATCTCTTGAATGCCTTCCAGCCTGAGGGGCTCATTTCCTGGCACTATATTGTACAGCGATTCTCTGATATTCATAGGGTTTTCAATGGCTAATTGTTTCTGGAGTGGGCTGCTGGGTTTTTCTCCATAGTCTGACTTAGTCTGGAAGCTCAGCTGAAACCTGTCCACCATGGGTGGCCTTGCTGATATCTGAAATACCAGTGGCATAGCTTTCAGCATTACAGTAACCCACAAGCCCCCACGGCACAGCAAGCTGACAGACATGTAGGGCTAGAGGACTCAGCAAAGCAGAAGTGTGTCTGTTAAGGAGGGCCTCATTCCTCCCTGACCATGCATGTCTCCTGATGTCCACTTTGGCTCCCTCCCTGCCTCATGTGCTCAACCCTCAACCCCCATATTTCTGTGACATTATTCCCATTTCAACCTTCAAGGATTTTACCCAATTTAAGCTGCTTATTCTATGTTGTTCCTAGAGGTTGGCATAATAGGCAGTTAGAAAATGTTTTCTGAATGAAGGAAGGAAGAATTTGAGCTCATTTTGCATAGAAACGCACCCAGGCACATGCCGCTTGCCTCTATCATTTAGTAAATGCTTCTGATTATAATAGTGGTCAAGAAAAATGCAGATATTAGCTGTAGGAGCACCTACAGAAAATTCAGTGTGACATGGTAGAACTAGGGCAGAGTTACAGAAAGAAGACTTGTCCCAGGCCTGCCTACCTGGATATTGTTAGAAATTCACTTTGTTTTCTGGTATTCAGTGTCCCTAATGTAAAAGCAGTTAAATGTGAGGATTCCCCAAACTCTGTGGCTCTCTTTGTAAAGGAGAGGGAAAAAGGGAAAATGGATTTCCATATGCAGCTACCAAATAGGGTGGAGATAGACCCTGCTCAGACCTCAACTGGGATTGTCTGTCTGGCAGGGGCCCTGGCTTAAACAATGTTAGCTGAGCAAACCAAGCAGACAGAAACCTCTATTTCCAGCTTGTCTCACTTTTCCATCCAGTGCCTTTTCTTTCCCTTGGCTAGATCTACTCGGGTTCCAGGTGCCAAGTGTCATCCCTGCCAGGTAGAATGGAGGTCTCAATTAAAAAGTCTGTGTTTAAAAAAAACCTTCAGGCTTGTACACAAAGGTGTAACATGGTCCCCTTTCTCATGAGGTATGCTTATGTCAGAGGAGAGTTCTTCAAATGGAGGATCCCGTGGACACAAATAAATACCTCTCTCAAACTCAAGTTCACTGACTCTTCACTCTTCTCACATCAGGTCACTCAAGGGACTGGCTGCTTATGCAGCCTGCTCCTGAGCCTTGCCCTCAGAGAAACAGAGCACAGTCAGTTTGGGATGCCCAGCTTCCTTGATGTCACTTGTTCTCATCGTTCTACAGAGCAGCATCCAGAGCCTTACTTGCCTTCTTCATGCACTTACTTCTGATCCTGCCCCATGCCCATGTCAGTGTGACACTCATTCTGGGTGCAGAAGCCACTTGGTGCTGCTGCCACTGGCTCCTGTCATTCCTTGTCAATTCCAGTCTCCCTCATTTTGTTTCCTCTTCACAGTCCATTAACAGTAGCCATCAGAGTCCTGGGGGGTCACCTGCAGCCCCTGGCCCTTGGCCCCAGGTATCATGTAGCAAAGGAGTGATTCCTGATGGAAAAGAATGAGCTAACCTTAGCTTCTCTGGGTCCCCTGTCACCTTCTGAGGAGACGATTCTCAATAGGGTGGAAAATCCTGCAACGTTTTATACATATATATTTTTAAGTTAATTCTGCAGACTGCTGTGTTGGTGACATTTCCTTCAAACTGCAATAACTAACCTGTCACAGCCCTACAAATGCTGACAATACAGCACCATGTGGGGTTGACTTAATAAACCTCATTTACATTCATTTTGATTCACTCAGGCGTTGAAAAACATTTCACAGGAAAAACTAGGAACCTCTCCAAGACGACATGATGTTTGCTGATATGATATGAACAGACTTAATAGGCAGCATATATGAAAACATGCATTTCTTAGATTATTAGCAGACTCAGTACTTTATTTTTAAAAAGCATTTAAAAATCGTTCTTTTGAATACTGGGCTTCTAAGCTATGACATGTGTCATTTACAGAGTCTTTTTGTTGACTAGGTAGATAAGAACATCGTTAACCCTTTCCTTTGTGAACTTGGGCATATTTTTAACTTTTGTGTGTCTTGACTATTCTAAGTATTTAATGGGCATTTTAACAATACCTATTTAGCCAACTGTATCAATTCCCAGCACTGCAAAAATGGGAGAAGGATGTGGCAATCCACTCCCAAGGCAATCCCAAAACAATCCACCATTGAAAACTCTATGAGGGTCCTTTTGAGTTCCATACAGCTCAATGGCACCTAAAAACAACAACAAGTCAGTTAGTTGTTGTTGCAATAGTGCTGCATAACAAACATTTCCAGGAGTTCAGTGGCTTATAATTACAAGCACTCATTGATAATTTTCAGGTACTCATGATTGTGGTGGGTAGGATCAGCTGCATGTAGCTCTAGGCTGTGGGTTGGATTTAGGTCTTCTCCACACGTCTTCTCATTCTTCTTGGATCACCAGGTTCCTGGAGCATATAACAATGCAGGTAGATGATGAAAAGACAAGATCCAAGCTGAATCACAGACGCACACAGGACATCTCCACTCATGTCACATTTCTTTACCTTGCATGCCAAAGGAAGTCATATGACCAAGTGCAAAGTCAACAGGCATGAGGATGTATTCTCCCTCTTCTCTACATGGAAACACATTAAGGTCGCACAAAAGAAGGAAGGAGTGAAGAATTGGAAATGCCTAGCACACTATCTTACAGAGTCAGTTTGAGTACAGGAGATGATGCTCATGAGATCTCCATAAACTGCAAAGTGTTATGCAGATGTTAGGTCTTCTGTGATGGTTCTACAAAGGGATCCTCTCTCCAGATGTGGTTATTCTCTGGCTACCCGATGTCTATATATGGGGCTGCCTTCTTCCCAGTCACACAGATCTGGGACATTGACATTCTGTTTCATCCTCCCTTCCCCTTATCTGCCATGCTAGATAAGCATGAAGGAGTCTCTCCAGGGATGATCCCTTATCTGCCTTCTTCCCTTCATTTTCTCTGCTCTCTTTAACTTCAGACCCTTCTTACCTCAGTCCCTTCTTACCTCAGTCCCTTCTGACTTCCCTCAACCCATGCTCTTCTGGCTCCATTTGATCCTGAATAACCTTCTTAGAGTCCTGCCCCATTGTGTAGCTTTTATCACACCACTCCTCTGCCTCAGGTTGGATTCCACAGATGCAGAGGCAGAGACAGGGACTTTTGCACAGGTGATTTACAGAGGAGAAGCCTCTTAGGGAGTGAAGGAAGCGGTAAATGCAGGGGAAGAAGACAGGCACATGTGGTTTCAGGAGAGTCTAGCCTCAGCCTAATTGCGCAGGGAGCTTGGGAGCATAAATTGTACTAGAGAGTTTGTCCTATCCACAGGCAGAAGAGAGGGCTGTTTACTCCTCTTGTGGTCAAGCTCTGGCCACAGGCCATCCTGCCAGAATCACAGGAACTCCTCTGAAGGAGAGGTGCTATGAACCATTAGCAGAGTTACCTATATCACCTGGGGATGGGACACTGGCCAGGCAAAGGGGATGGTTAGGATGGCACCAGCATCACCTGCCATATTCTCCTATGAAAAGTGTTCATAGTTCCTCACTGTCCTCACATGAAAGTTTCAATCTTTGATTTGTCATTTAAATATTTCTGGATGTTAGATCTTCTAAGCTACTTTTTCCACCTTCATTTTTCCCTGGCATATCCCACAGAGACTTGGGCTCTGGCTAAATACAAACTCTCATTTTGCTGGTCTCACAGCTTTTAATTATGCAATTGCCCCTCCTGGAAACACACTTTCTGCCCCATTCTGTCTTCACTTTTGACTTCTCACCAGGATTGCCATCTTCTCCAAGAAGTTCAGAAAGAGAAAGTAGAAACTGGAGGGAGAGATGGAGGCATGTGTATCTACCAAATGCTTAACTATGTCTATAGTTCACTATAACTGTGAAATTTCAGAACCCTAGGAAGGAAAAGAAGCCCCTGTCTTAGAGAACTTACACACCAAGTTTTGGAATCAGACTCTAGAAGACAATAGGAAAAAGTCTTAGCAATTGTAAAACTAAATATCCCAAACCATGATCAACTCTGAGACATTCAGGTTCTAAAAAACAAACAAATGAATAAACAAATTAAAAACTCAGTTCCACAGAAGGCCACTAAAGTGTGCAATCCACTCAAACAAGAGAATAAGCAAAAATGGATTCTAGAAGAGTTAGGGTCCAATAAAGTGTTGTTGTTGTTGCTAGGTGCCATCTAGTTGGTGTCCAACTCATAGCGACCCTACATACAACAGGTGAAACACTATTGTTAGTGCTCCTCTGCTATTCATAGGGTTTTCAATGACAGATTGTTTTTGGGGAATGGGTCACCAGGTCCTTCTCCCAAGCCTACAGCACCTGCTGTTCCCCGGTGGTCTCCCATCCAAGTACTAAGCAGGCCCAAACCTGCTTAGCTTCTGAGATCTGATGGGATTGGTCACCATAGTGCTATGGCTGCAGTCATAGAGTGTAGAGGAAGAGAGAATTCACAGAATGACGTTAAAGAAATGCCTGGCTGAGTACTGGTCTGCACACGTGTGAAATGAAACCGCTTGATTCAAGAGGAAAACACCAGAAAGGAATAGACAGAACAACTCTTGAAACCCAAATAGGACTCTGAATAGTTTATGTTTCTTCCAGTCATTCTCTATGTCTTTTTGGTGTTGTGATTGTTGTTCTACTTTCTGGGAAACTTCTTTGAGTTTAGTTCCAACACTTCAGTTAATTTAAAAAAAAATGCAATTATATTTTAAATTTATAAGAGTTCTTTATTGTTTTCTGAATATTCTGTTTTTCATTTTTCTTTTTGTTTTATTTAAATTTGCATAAGAGTTCTATATCTTTTAATCTTTTCAAACAGCCCTCTTTTGGCTTGTCCGTTTTCTCTTTGTTGATTGCTTTCCTGTGTGGCAGTTCCACTTGATTGCCTCTCAGCATCCAATCTACCTTTGATTGTCCTGCTTGGGATAGACACGGGCATGTCTTGTCAGCTGGGACAATGGGCAGCTTCGTCAGCAGAGGGTGCTGAAGGGACGCACAGGAGGAAGGGGCTTCTCCCTGGTTCCAGTAAATGTTTTTCAAAGAAGCTTCGTTGATGCTCAGGTGTTGTGCAGGACACTCTGTTGAACTCACACCCAGAAAGTTTGGGTGGCTCTTTGGCAGGCACTTTGCCTATGGCTCCCTGGGTGCTCCAGTGGGCTTCAGGTACCAAGGTCAGCAACAGCCACCAAGGGCCACCAGGAGCACCAGCCACCAGGGCCACCAGCCAGCAACAGCCACCAGGAAACTGTAGGCAAAATTCCAGGGGATAGATTCTGCCTACCAGGCTTGGCCTATTGCTAGGTTTCTCTATTTGCCATTTATGTCCTGCACGTCCCTGACCACCAGCTCAGCCCTGTGACTGTGGACCAGCTCTAGCTCTGGACCACCAGCAGTCTTCTCCAGGATCTTATAGGCTATCACCACATCTTCAACAAGATCTGAATTTCACATAGAAAGATCCCAGGGTTCTCTGAAATGAAATCAATGGGGAACCAATCAAAGTATTTCTTGATTGATACAACAGAAAAATTTGGTCAAAAACCCGACTTGAGCCACTAGTTTCTAGAGCCATTTGATTGAACCCCTTGGGGAATGACCCTGTTGCATTCTCAGAGGTAAAGGCTATCAATGTTCTTTCAGGGCTAATCCATTGGCTAAAGTGATTATGCATTGGGAAAAAGGAAATATGCAAAACTTTTGGAGATTGTTAGACACTGGCTATGACCTGCCAGTAATTCTTGGGAACCCAAATGTATCTCTGCCCCATCAATCAAAGTGAAGCTGTGGCAATCAGGAAATAGATGGAGCCTTAGCAGAAATTTGATCCACAAACAGCCTAGTTCATCCACAGCCTTTCCCTGTGGGTTATTTCTGGAGGTTTTGAATAAACTACAGTAATCTATATACCTGCAAACTGGAAGTATCTTCATATTGGCTCTTGGACCCATGAAATGGGACCATCATGATGAGAGGGGCTAAAATGGAACCCTCTGGAACATCTCCTCATACCAAGGTAATAAATCAGAGGCAATATTGCATTCTTGGGGAAATTTTAGAGAGTTATGCCAACATCCAGGTACTTAAAGGAACAGAGTGATGGTAACTATCATATTCCTATTCAATTCACCTGTTTGGCCCATGTAGCAGTTGGACAGATTTGGGAGAATAAACTGATTCAGGTGGTGGTTCAAATGCAGCTGTCGACTCTGTTGTATCTTACTGGAGCAAATCAGCCTGACTCTTGGCATATGATATGTAGTTACTGACATGTCTGATGCTTTCTGTTTCTTCCATAGCAATTTTAAAGAACCACCAATAGCAGTTTACTTTTACTGGCAGCATCAATAGTATATCTTCACAGAGTTGCCTCAAGGCCAAGTTACTTCTCCTGCTTTCTGCCATAATATAGTGTGCAGAGCTCTTAATTATTTTACCATTCCACAGAGCATCACATTGTTCCACTTCATCAATGGCATTATTCTTACCAGATGAGCAGGAAAGTGGAAAGTATTTTAGATGCCTTAAGCAGGTATATGTGAACTAGAGGTTGGTTTAGCAGCACTCCCTAGGCTGCATCTTTGCAAGGATTGTTATTATCCTAGTGGCCAGTTTCCCATCTGTCAGTCTCAGCCTCTTTGGCCCCTGGTAGTGGAGTTTTCTGCTTGCTAATCGTGGCCCTTGGTTCCATGCATGACAATCTTGGCCTGCAAGATGGAAACAAGCAGTTGGCCATGGAAACATAGAGAATGTCTCTGCTATCCAATAGACTGATACTCGCCTCTCAATAATGAAGAATCACAACTTTGAGGAGGAGCTCCTTGCATTTTTGTGGTTTCCTTGGTTACTATCCCCCAGACTCTGGGCATTCTTTAGAGTTCTCTTTTATCTTAACCATAGTAGATAATTTCTTGCAAATAGTTAATAGTTATTTACATTAAGCATTTCTTGTACAAATTATTGGGCTTTTGTTTTTGTTGAATGGATTGTGACTAATACACTTTGTTTTATTATTTTCCTTTGTGTTTCTTTGGATTTAATCTGTACTTTTTTCCTAACTTATGTTAGAAACTTACTGAAAGAAATGAGTGGTAGTAACAATCACATTCTCATTTGATTCCCCTATTGGACCCAAGTAGAAATTGGATGGATTTAAACAAATAATACTTAGCATATTTTTTCTATCCTTTTAATTTTCTAATAAATTTATTTTTGTTGTTGTTATTAAGTGCCATTGAGTCAGGTCCATAGCGGCCTGTGTACAACAGAATGAAACACTATCTGACACTGTGCCATACCTAGCACCATTGTCAGTGCTTCTCTGCTGTTCATAGGGTTTTCAGTGGTGAATTGTTTTGGGAGTGGATTACTAGGCCCTTCTCCCTAACCTGAACCACCTGGTATTCCCAGGCTGTCTCCCAATAAATTTATTTAAATTTATCAATTTCCTTCTAAATGTTGATTTTACACCATAAATATGTGCATATAATTTCCTTATTATTTATTTAGCTCTAAGTATTTCTTATCTTATTCAGCATATCAGTTTGAACTAAATAATTATTTAGTAATATATTATTTAGTTTCCAAATATATGGAATTTTGAAACAATTCTTGTCAACATCAAAATTTTATTGGAATGTTGTATAAGAACTTAGTTTGTATAATATGGATTTTAAAAAAATTGTTAGGTTTCCTGTATGGTCCAGTATACAGGACTATGTATAAATATCTTGAGATGAAAACTTTCCAATTTGCTCTTTTAAAAATGCATTGTAGCTGGGCTCAGTGGCTTACACCTGTAATCCCAGGGATTTGGGAGGCAAAGGCAGGAGGATCACAGGTTCAAGGCCAAAGGTAACCTGCATAACACAGGAGGACCCTGTTTCAAGATTAAAAACAATTAAAAATGGGAGAAGAGTTCCGCCCAGTGGTAAAGCACTTGCAAAGTATGTGCAAGACTCTGGGTTCAACTCCCAAGGACAAATATATCTATATCTATATCTATATCTATATCTATCTATCTATCTATCTATCTATCTATCTATATAGCAATATATGCAAATATATTATATAATGCATATATATAATGCATATATATATGCATTGTATGCTTGTTCTTATGTGATAGTAGAAATATAATCCAGAACATTATACTACACATTACTACCATAATTCAATTCAACTTCAAAAAGTAGCCTATGTTCTCAAATCTAATCTGCATCCTTTCAAGTTTTGTTGTTAGGTGCCATTGAGTTCGGTCCAACTCCTAGTGATCCTATATGCAACAGAATGAAACACTATCTGACACTGCCATGTCCGGCATTATGTCAGTGCTTCTCTGCTATTCAGAGGGCTTTCTATGGCTGATTGTTTCAGGAGTGGGCTGCAGGGTACTTCTCCCAAGCCTACGGCACCTGGTATTCCCAGGTGGTCTCCCATCCAAGGACTAACCAAGCCTAACCCTGCTTAATTGGCAAGATCTGATGGGATTGGATGCCAGGGGGTATCGCTGTAGACACCAACAGTTTTAGAGAGCTAAAAAATCAGATGTGGATTAGAATCACATGCAAATTGGATTCATACTTGAAAGCTGGTGAAAGCTCTAGACTGTGAATCCAATCTGCATGCAAGTCTAACCCACATCTGATTTTGTAGCCCTCTAAAACTGTTGAAAGGGTGTGGGTTAGATTCAAGAATATGTGGTAATACACAGACAACGTGTCTTAAAATGAGTATACATTTTTTTGACATCCTTAGCATAATTTAGATTTATATAAATGTTCTACGTGACACTCAAAATAACACAGTTTGTCTATTCATTTGGTGTAAGGTTCTATAAGTGCTGAAATTTATTATTTCTGTTTTGGGAATCCTCTACATTTCCATATGTGTGTTTTGTCCCTAGATTTATCTGTTTTAAGGAAGGGCCTATTGAAATCTTCAACTACAGCTGTTGAATTATCTCTTTCTCTAATTGATGTTGGTTGTTGCTTTTAGTATGTGGAGACTGTATTGTGAGGGATGTTTATGTTTGAAATGCTTAGCATATGATACTTTTTTATCCCTTAGAAGTTTGTGTTGTAGTCTTAAATCTTATTTGGTCCTCTGTTAGCAGTGCTAAACCAACTTTATTTTGGCTTGTGCTTCTCAGTACTTTTCCCCCAGTTTTTACATTTTTGATATCTCTATTCTTTTTGTTTTAAGTATGTTTTTTATAGACATTGCATTGTTGGATCAGTTTTAAAATCCAACCTGAAATGTTCTATCCTTTGATTGATTCATGTAACCCTCTTACTTTTACAGCAATGGCTATTATAATAAGGTTTATCACATCTTATTTCCTATTTCCCATGTGCTCTGTTGCATTTCCTCATCCCCTTTCCTCCATTCCTTCTGATGTCTTTCATATATTTTTAATTATAGAAAATTTGTCTTTATTATTTTAGTATAAAATGTAGCATACATAGATCTAAGTTTTGAAAACCATGTACGTACAGTTTGAATACAATTAAAAAAACCCACCTAGGTACTCACTGCCAAGATTACAAAATAAAATATCCCCAACTACTCACAAGCCCCCTGAGTGGCTTTCCACATTATATCCCACTCTCCCTTCTCCTAGAGATGAACACTATTCTGAATTCTGTTTGAATTATTTCTTGCTTTTATAGTTATTTACCACCTAATATATATTCTCCAACAACACATTATCTATTCTTGCTTGATATAAATGAAATAGTATGATATTATTTTCTTTAAAATATGTGCTCAGGGTCATATCTTTTGAGAAATACATGTGTTAATAATTAAATCTGTAATTCACTTTTACATTGCTGTCTAGTCTATTATGTGAATATACCACAATTTATTTATTCATCATACTGTTGATGGACATTAGGTTTTTCCCCAGGTTTTTCTTGTGAAGGATAATGTTGCCATAAACATTATTTTACATATCTCCTGGTACCTGTGCTTGAAAATTTTTCTAAGGTATAGGCCTCGTGTTGAAATTGCTGGGATATAGATTATATGCACATTTAACTTTACTTTGGCATGTTTAGTGCCAAAATATTTTCCTTAGAAGTTGCACCAGTTTATATGCCATCAGCCATAGATGTGGGTTTAGATTGTTCCACATCCTGCGAAACACTTGGCATTCTCATAATTTTAAATTTGGCTCATGTCTTCATTATCATTTCAATTTTTCTTCCTTATTTCTTCCCCTAATTCCTATTTAAACTTACTGACCACTACTTTTAGACATGTTTCTTGGCTTAAAAAATTGTTTCCCATCTCCAGATCCTTTCTAGAAAAGTTCTTCAGTTAAGTCTCACAGCTCCTTAATTTATTTTTCAGATATCTTTTATATAAAATTATTCTAAATATTTGATTTTTTTTATTTCTACTACCATATTTTCATATATAATATTTCTTTTTTGTTCTTCATAATTTCTTGTTTTTGTTTTATATTGCTTAGTATTTCCCTCATATCCCTAAGTCTATTTGTCAAGCTGATTTGAAATTCTTGATCTAATTGTTTTACTTCAGATAATTGATGTTATTTGCTTAGTTGTCTTTCTTTTAGGTGGTTATACTCTGTGGGAGTCTTGAGATGTGGGTTATTTTAGGTCCACAGGCAAATATCCCTTAGGGATATTTCCATTCTTTGGAGGAAGGCTGAAGTCTTCTAGGTTATTTTACTGAGCTTAAGGAGAAGGTAGGTGTTGAGCCTTGGTTGAAGATACTTGAGCACTGGAGAACTATTGCAGGATTCCCAATTACCCCCACTGTTATCAGTTACCTTTTCTGGCCAGCATTTGGACTTTAAATTCTTATAACAAAGAATTCATGGTGGAGCGTCATTGCCTATGTTAGTCAACTTTCCATCCCTGTGGCAAAATACTTGAGATAATTAACTAAAAAGGAAGAAAAGGCTGGGGGTGTGGTCCACCCCTTGCCTAGCATGTGCGAGGCCATGGGTTCAATCCCCAGTAATGCAGAAAAAAATAAAGAAACATTTATTTTGACTCATGGAGCAAAGCTGCTTACCTTACGGTGGAGAGAGAGAGAGAGAGAGAGAGAGAGAGAGAGAGAGAGAGAGAGAGAGAGAAAGAGAAAGAGAGAGAGAGAATGAATATGTTTGTGTGAGGGCCGATGGTCCCAACGTCCCTTTGAAGGGCAACCCTCTCCAAGATCTAACTTCACTTCCCTGGGTCGCACCTCCTATAGGTTTGACCACCTCCCAATAGTTCCACTGTCTCCTAATAAATAGCCCCATCAGTTGGGCATCAAGCCTTCAACCCAAGCACCTTTGGGGGACATTTATGACCCAAACCATAGCAATGGCCAAGAGAAGCTAGTCCATCTACACCAATTTTTTTCATTCCTCACCTCAATAGCACTTTGTCTCTGTCCTGACATTATCCTTTGGACAAAGCTACGGAGGGTGGGACCCAGCAATCTTTGCTTTTATACACCTTCTGTGTGATTCCAATGTGAGTGAGACATTGAGAATCCCTGGATTCCTCATCTCACTAGGTTGGTAGTGGGGAGGGGATGGTCTGACCTTGTTAGCTGCCTTGGTGGGAACTGGAAACTTATTTCGACCCCATTTTTGAATAGTTTCAGATAGGAATGTAAGGCCTTCTCTTACCTTTTTGAAATGATTATAGTTTTAATTTTCTTCAGAAGTTTTCTTTCATACATTGCCTTTATTGAGTCCACATTTCTCATTTCCCTATTTGTTTGTTTTTGTTTTGGTCATATTCTTTCATGTTGGGGAATTTCCCCACCTGTCTGCTCAAGAGACCTCAGTTCAGCATTAAGGGGAGGCTACTTTGTCTGCCTGAGGTGGTGCTTCTTTGCTGGTGGGTTTATCTGTACACTGATTGGGCTAGGACTCAGCCATGTCATCTGGGGACCCCTCCCTTTTCCATCTCTAAGGTCACTGAGCACATACACTGTCTCCCAGGCACAGCAGTTTCCCAGGGGAGGACCCTCAGACATCCTGCCTAGGGTACGGTGGCATGGCTGCTGCCAGGAGCTTGCTTAATATAATTGCTGCCTCAGCATCCAGTTTCAGGTTGACATAAGTTGTTTGCAATTGAGTCCTACCCTGAAGGCTGTGGTCTAGTTAAAGCGTCCCCTCTCTGCGTGGCTGTTTGTGTTTTACCCCTCTTACTCTGCATCTCACTGACCCCAGACTCAGTACATTCCAACAGTACTTATCATGATGAAACCCAAAGGTTAACACTGGTGATGGAAATACATTTCTCTTCCTGCACACATTCGCTATGAGCTAGCCAGTCCCCAGCCCTGGTGGGAAAGACTGAGGGACGATGCCCATGGCCTTAGTAAAGACACTGTCCCACAGCCTGTTCACTTGCTCACTGGTTGAGCTTTCTGCTCCCTGTAGACTTCCTCCAGTCTCTCTTTGGCTCCCCTGCCCACCCAGGGAACTGTAGTGAATGGTTTCTGTTTCATGCATTTTTATTTCACTTCCTCATTGGGTCTCACCCCTCACCCCCACCCTTAACTTTTCTCCTTCTCAGGCCTCCCATAGAGAGCAGCTCCCTTGGCTGCGGGCCACTCTCAGGAAAGAGGGATAGATCCAGACAAAATTAGAAGGAACCATAGCATCAGAAACCCCAGCTGCTGATTATGGAACCGGAAAGATGCAGAAGGATGTGCAGTATTCTGCTTGTCAGTTCTGTCGATGGTCCTCCCTTCTCTAGCTGGATCACCATGTTTACAGCACCTGCCGTTGTCTTGATTCTGGGGCCTCTGTGGCTTGCCCTCTCCATACACCCACAGCTCTTAGGCAATAGCTTGGATGGAATCTTCTAGAGGGCTTGTTGGCATATAGGTAGCTGATATTACCCAGAAGTCTCTGATTCAGTTGGTCTGGGGTGGGGCCCAAGGATTGGCACGCCTAACAATTTACTTGGTAATGCTGCTGCTGTGGTTCCTGGGGCCACACTTTGAGAACCATGCTGTGGAGTATCCCTTTGAAGGACAGAGTCAGGCTAACAGATGCCCTCTTATACCTCGAGCAAAGAAGGGGTCCCTTGGTCACCTGGGTAGAAGATGACATCTGCAAGCCTGATTGCTTTGTTTAAAGACTTTTTAAAAAATCATTTACTTGTTTGCTTTCCTGCTTCCAAAATGTCATTAGTATCTCTTGTCAGCCATAACCTCTTCTCCAGTTCTCTTCGTGGGTGTGCTGAATTTTTGTTTTCTTTTGTTTCTGGTTGTCATTGTAGTGCCAGTAGTCAGAATCAAGCGGGATGAAATGTACTGTATGTCTTCAGTCACCCATTGCTCTACCTTCCTTTCAAGCCACCACCATCTCTTATCTGGCAATAAATACCTTTCAGAATGATGCACGAATGAACTTTGACCAGCAGTGAGGAAACCGCCATGATGGAGGAAGCGTGGCACTGCTGTGCCTCACTGAAAGGCATTGCCCCGTTGTCAGTTCCCGTAGCGTCTCTTAAAGTTTTACACATAGATGCTGAATTATCGCTTTAAGCAACTTTCAGAGTTTAATTAAAGTACAAGGTCTGACTGGCAGGACTGGAGATAAATTTCACTGTCTCAAAGGCGAGCTGAGACCTGGCTTTGAATTAAGAAAGGGAAACAATTCCCAAAGAAGTAACATATGAGGTCACAAAAGAGCTCCATTCAGAAAGGAAAGGATGGGCAAAAACAGAAGTGATCCTTTGTGTGTGACTAGATTCCATTTAAGAAGTGGGAAGACTTTATAACAGGGCTTTGGTCAGAAATGAACCGGGCTTTTAACTGATTCTTTAATTTGTTGACTATTTGTTTATGTACGACTCTTTTATAGCCAGAATTATCTGTCAAACCTAAGACTAGGAGGCAAACCAAAGGATGCTTAAAACATGTTGTGCTTGCGAACACTAGACATTTCCATGTAAATCAATTAGCTGCAAATCAACTAACTTAATTTGCATTAAGTCAGTTCACAGGTGGTACTGATAAAATGAATGATCTTTTTTGTAATGTAAAAGTAGTCCAAATTCTGGAACATAGAGTGGGCAAAAATAATTATCATCCTGTCTGCTACTTTTCTCCACCTTCATAGATATTATTGCTTCCATATGTTGTATTAATTTGCTATGGCTGCCATAACAAAATGCCACAGACAGGTGGTTTATACAACAAAAATGTATTACTTCATAGTTCTGGAGACCTGACAGCCAAAATCTAGGTATCAGTCAGTATGTTGATTTCTCCTGAGGCTGCTCTCCTTGGCTTGCACACAGCCATCCTCTCTCTGTGCCCACACTTGGTCCTTTCTTTGTGCTCATGCCGCCCTCATGTCTCCTTGTGTGCCCAAATTTCCTCTTTTCATAAGAACATCAATTGGAATGGATCAGGACCCACCCAAATGGCCTCACTTTACCCTAATCACCTCTTGAAAGGGTCTGTCTCCAAATATAGTCACAGGCTGCAGTTATTCAGGATGCAGCATCAATTTGGGGGGGAGCAGAATCTAGCCTATCTCATATATTTTGTTTCAGTGATGAACTCTTACAAGTCACACTTCAAAGGGACCTGCCTGTCCCCTCCACTCAGACCAACCTGGATCACAAATGACTTGCTCATGGGCCACTTCAATTGACCACCTAATTGCTGGAGCTGTCCACCAGTTATTGCACTGTTTTTTGTGATTCCATCAAACCACATTTCTGGCTGTTTACCTTCACCTGCCTCCTCCTGTTGGAAAATCACTGCCTCTTTGCGTCTTTCTCTTTGTTCTTTTGACACAGACAGTGGTCTGGTGGAGGCTGTGTGGTTTTATTGTGGCTGGTGATTTTTCATTCCATGAGATGTTTTCAGTCAAACACTTGAGTTGCTCACTTGTACTCCCACTTCTCACCCTCCCCATTTCTCCCTTCTTTCACCCCCATCCCAAGAAAACCAAGAAAAATTGACAAGCAACAGGACAGGGGAAATTGAGCTATATTATTTCTCCTTCGGGAATCTCACTTTGCTGCCTTTATCTGAAAGCTATCATTTTCTACATCTCTTGGCAAGAGCTCTTATCGACCAGTGACCCCTAAATGCCTATGCTGATCAATAGCCCCGGGATGTTATTGACATGCTCATTGACAGCTCTTACTGAGCACAGGACCCAGGACTGCTAGCCAATTGCATTCCGTTCAGGCTGCTTGAGAGGCAGGGAAGGCCCTGGCTGATATTGACATGGCAAATGGAGACCGTTTACTTAGCACTCAGGGAAGATGCATTTGTTAAGGACAGCAATAGATCTCATTACTATTTAAGGGCAGCGGTTTTTCTGACAGCCCACAGGGCTTGCTTATATCAAGCTTTTCCACTTACAAACACTGGCAAAATAACCCCTGAGTGATCTGCTTTCCTTCTCACTCCCTACAAAAAGAACCACTGGATGGAAAGAATTGAACACAAGCAAGGAGTGGACACAAAACTGGGTAATGGGAGGCCTTGACTGATGTCATTCTGGCCCTTGGTAATTAAGGCCTCAGCTTCCAGGCACCAGTGAGTGGTAGTTTATCTGAGAGCGATTGGGCTCTCACGTATTCACTAAGCAAGAGCAAAATCAACAATCACCAGATTTCGAGGTACAGAGAGATTTGAGGATTCTTCAGTTTTCTATTCAATACAGGAATTCCTATACCAGCATCCCCAGAATGTGCCTATCTTTCATCTCTTTGGTTACTTTCAGTGACATAAAACTTCCTATGTCAGGAGACATCCCATTTTATTGTTTGATAGCTGCAGTAGATGGAAAAGTATCCCTTCTCCAGGGCTGAAATCTGTCTACTCATAGTGTCTAATTCCTAGATTGATTCTGTGTAGCCCCATGTGTATGCCAAAGATACTGGCTTGGTATTTAGCATTCCTCATTCCTTATCCTGTGGACTCCTCAAGGAAGGCCTCCTCTATGCCCTCTGCCCGTCTCCACACTTTACAAATAGGAAAACTACAGTTTTGTTGTTAAGTGCCCTGGAGTTGGGTCCAATTCAGCAACCCTATGTACAAGCTGTGCCAGGCACATAGTCTTTTTTATGCTTAAGTCCATTGTTGCAGCCACTGTGTCAATCCATCTAGTTGAGGGTCTTCTTTTTTTTCATTGACCTGACACTCTTCCAAACCTGATGTCCTTCTCCAGGTATAGGTCCCTCTTGACTACATTTCCAAAATACATAAGACACAGTCTAGCCATCCTTGCTTCCAAGGAGCACTCTGGCTACACTTCTAGGATGGATCTGTTGATTCTTCTGGCTGTCCACTGATCGCCCTCCACAATGGGTGCTAACTGGGTGGCTCTCATCCACCCCTACAATAAGGACTGTCTGCCCATATTCATTCTATAGGAAAGCAGAGGGGCTGGGGAGGTGACTGTGGGGGGGTGGCTTTTTTGGCATCTTCCCTATTTAAGAATGCTTCATAGACTTGCTCTTATTTATTCATTCATTTACTTGTCCATTGAAATGTTTACCAATCTGTCCACACTATCTTATAGTGTCTCCATGTAGCTCCATGTAGCTCACAAGGGATTTTGGAGAGTGCCATCTGGGGATAGACAGAAAGGTCTGGAACATGGGCTTTCTGAGTCCTTGGGTTAAATTGTAGGGTCACAGGAGCCTATTAACCTGACCACCTGCTGCTGTCCCACCCCAGATGACTAATGAACTGGCCACATTGGGCAAGGGCGCTCCTCTGAGAGTAACTAACTGGCCTTTGGGATTCTTTGCACTTCCTCTTATGTTTGCTTCACTAACCTAATTATTCTGAATTTTTAGAAAGGGGGTTCTTGGTCAATTAAGGCTGGGAAACATTGGGCTAAGCAAAATGAAACAGATTTCCAGTATCACAGCTCTTTGATAGATTGTATATACTAATAATATACAAGAGGTACATGACTATATTTTATAAAATTATTTGACCACTGGACCCTGTTACCCACAGATAATCTCTGGGGCACACATGCCCTCATGGTGCCCAGGGGGTGCTATGCTCCAAGCTTCTGCCAACATGGGCAAAATAAGCCAGAGATTTTGTTTTAGTTGCACCAGTGACCCAGAAATGGTGACGAGTGAACCCCTGGGAAACACATGCCCAGAAAACCTGGGCAAATACTTTAGCAATTTCAGATGGATCATCATGCAGGATGATCTTCACATAGATCATTGTTGTTAGGTGTCATTGAGTCAGTGTCCAACTCATAGTGACCCTATGTACAACAGGTGAAACACTATTGTCAGTGCTTCTCTGCTGTTCATAGAATTTTCAATGGCTGATTGTTTTTTTGGGAGACGGTTTCCAGGTCCTTCTCCAAAGCCTACAGCACCTGGTGTTCCCAGGCAGTCTCCCATCCAAGTACTAACCAGGCCCGACCCTGCTTACCTTCCAAGATCGATGGATTCAGATGTCACAGTGGTACAGCTGCAAGCATCACACAGATTACATCTATCCAAAATCAGAGCTTGACATTCTCTAATCAGGATATATTCTATTATTTCTTTTAAGCAACGTGCTTCTACTTTGGTGGGGAAAATGGTCATAATAATTGAGCTAATTAGTGACTAATTTAATTACTGTGCATTTATTTTAAGTCTACTTTTCTTTGATGTTGTTGTTGTTGTTAGGTGCCGTCGAGTTGGTATCTGACTCATAGCGACCCTCATAGGGTTTTCAATGGCTGACTGTTTCGGGATTGCCTTGGGAGTGGATTGCCAGGTCCTTCTCCCATTTTTGTGGTGCTGGGAATCAAACTCGGGACCTCAGAGACTGCAGCGCAGCGCTCTATGATAGAGAGGAAAAAATAGAACCTGGTTATAAATCATAGTTGTGTCTATGTTAATTAGGAGGCAAAGTGACTAATAAGTATTATGAAATGATATTCTGATACCTAAACTAGGAATTTTTACTGTAAAACCAAAAACAAACAAATTGTTGTTGTTAGGTGATGTTGAATCAGGTACGACTCATGGTGACCCTATGTACAACAGAACAAAACACTCCTCAACTTGGTGCAAGGCATACCATGTTTTTTATGTTTAAGCCCACTGTTGCATCCACTGTGTTAATCCATCTGGCTGAGGGTCTTCTTTTTCCATTGACTCTTCATTCTCCCAAACATGATGTCCTCTCCAGGGATTAGTCCCTCCTGACTACATGCCCAAAATATGTAAGATGCACTCTAGCCACTCTTGCTTCCAAGGAACACTTTAGTTGCACTTCTAGGACAGATATACTTTTGGTAGTCCACGGTATATTCATGGTAGTCTTTTGGTAGTCCATGGTATATTCAATATTCCTCTTCAGAACTGTAATTTAAAAGCATCAATTTTTCTATCTCCATTATCCACCATCTAGCTTTCACAAGCATATGATGCAAATGAAAATATCATAGCATGAGTCAGGCACACTTTTCTCTTCAAGGTGATCTCTTTACTTTTTAACACTTTAAAGAGGTCTTTTGCAATAGCTTTTGACAATGCAATGTGTCTTTTGATCTCTTGACTGCTGCTTCTGTGGGTGTTATAGGACCAAGTAAAGCAAAGTCTTGGACAACCTCAAGATCATTGTGTGTCTATTTTAATTAGGAGGTAAGGTGATTTGTATTATGATATGATGTTGTAATTTCTAAGCTATAAATTTTTACTGTCAAACCAAAAACAAATAGTCATTTTTAATCCACATTGTTTGTCAGCTCTTGAGTTACAAGTCCTGTCCTTTGGTACTTATACTCTCTGCTAATGACAAATCTTCATCTCCTTGGGTTGGACCTTGTGTGCATACCCTGCTGTAGAAGCACTATTTTGTCTGTTTGTCGAATTTATGAGACTCACAAGCACTTCCCCTCAATAGGGTCTAAAGATGCAACCGACGCTCCTTTTGAAGAAGAGAGGCCTGAAGTGAAAGGGGGAAAGCAATTGCTTTCTGAGTTCTTCCTCACACCGGATATGAAATTTATACAGTGAAGCCTTTTTAATATTTATCAAAGGCCTTGGAACCACTACTTTCCATTCCACAATGTCTAGAAGATTTATGGAACTGGAAGTTCTTCTCTGCTCACGTTTCCTAGAAGCCTCTGTTCTGGGAGATGGTAACAGAAAGAAATGTAAATCTATGCATTCCAGAGAGCTGGCCCTTCCAGTATTTTGTTGTTGTTGTTGTTGTTGTTGTTGTTTTGTTTGTTTGTTGTTTTAGTTGTTGTGTTTTGATTTTGTTTGTTTTGTTTCACAGTATGTGGAGGTTAGACCCAGGGTCTCACACATAACTTTGCAACTGCTTTACTATGGGGCTGCACCTCCAGCCATTTTTAATTGCTTTTATTTTGAGTCAGATTATTTTGAACCAGGCCTGCAGGAAGTTACACAGGCTGCCTCTAGACTTGAACTCAAGATCCTCCTGCCTCCACCTCAAGAGTCTCTAGGATTCTAGGCAGGATTACAAGTGTATGCCCCTATACCAGGATGCCCTTCCACTGTTAAATAATGTAGGGGTGGTAGCTGCTAGGCAGGTGCTTTTAGGGACAATCCTCTGTGCTTGGAAGTTGAGGGGAACTGCTGCCCCCTTAAGTGACTATTAACACTCCTTCAAAGTTGTTTTCTGTTTCTGGAAAGGGCCTCCGGAGAAACTTACAAAGAGCCAGCCAAAATCGCCAGGTCACTCAGACTCTTTTTTTTTTTTTTTTTTTTTAGTGACACAAAGTAAATTTTACTCACTATAATGTTAAATTCCTTGCCCAGAGGCATTCCAGTCCACCATTTCTTGAACATTCCCTATAGGGCCTCAAACTGATCATGCTTAGTATCGAGTGGAGCCACCTATACTGTGATGAGCTCTCATTTGCTGTCTTTCCTATATGAATCTGTATGAGTTTCCCCAATAAAGCCCCTTGCTTTCTTATCCCCAGCTGGGCCTTACTGCCTACAAGTGTTATGTCTCTATTCAATCTTGTCTCCTGGTTGTGCTTATCAGCTTTTCCCTTGTCCAAGGGCAATCTATTGTCATTGAGTTTGTTGTTTGTTACTTGTGTTGTCTGCATTGCAGTGATGTAACATGTGCTGGAGTTGCTCATCTCCCTTTGTAGGATCCACAGAGGCTTCGTTGTTGTTGTTAGGTGCCCTTGAGTCAGGTCTGACTCATAGTGACCTTATGTACCACAGAAGGAAATACCGCACTGTGCCAGGCACGTAATCTCTTTTATGTTTAAGCCCATTGTTGCAGTTACTGTGTCAATCCATCTAGTTAAGGGTCTTCGTTTTTTTTTTTTTGTTTACCCACCACTCTTCCAAACACAATGTCCTTCTCCAAGGATCGTGTCCAGAATATGTAAGACGCAGTCTAGCCATCCTTGCTTCCAAGGAGCACTCTGGTTGCACTTCTAGGATGGATCTGTTGGTTCTTTTGGCAGACCATGATGTATTTAATATTTGTCTCCAGCACCATAATTCAAAAGCATCAATTCTTGTCTTGTCTCCCTTACTCAATGTCCAGCTTTCACAACCTTATGATGGAACCAAAAATACTTTTGTCTTCAATATGACAACCTTACTCTTCTACATTTTAAAGAGGCCTTTTGCAAGAGTTTTTCCCAATGCAATGCATTTTTTGATTTCTTGACTGCTGCTCTCATGGGTGTTGATTGTAGAACCAAGTAAAGCAAAATCTTGGACAACCTCAATCTTTTCTCCATTTATCATGAAGTTACTGACCCAGTTGTAAGAATTTTTGTTTTGCTGATGTTGAGGCACAATCCATACTGAAGGCTGTGTTCTTTGATCTTCATCAGTAAATGTTTCAAATCCTCTTCACTTTCAGCAAGCAGAGTTGTGTCATCTGCATAATGTAGGTTATTAAATGAGTCTCTCTTGAATCATGATGCCACGTTCTTCTCCATAAAGTCCAGCTTTTCTGATTATTTGCTCATCATAGAGATTGAAGAGGTCAGGTGAAAAGATAGAGCTGTGATTCATACCTTTCTTGACTTTAAATCAGGCAGTGTTTACTTGTTCTGTTTGAATAACTGCCTCCTGGTCCATGTATAGATTATTCTGAGTACAATTAAATGCTCTGGCATTCCCATTCTTTACAATATTATCCATAATTTATTTTGATCCACACAGGAAAATTCCTTTGTATAGTTGATAAAACATAGATAGCCATCTTTTGGTATTCTCTGCTTTCAGCTAATATCCATCTGACATCAGCAATAATGTCCCTGGTTCCATGACCTCTTCTGAATGTGGCTTGATTTTCCAGCAGTTACCTGTCTATATACTGCTGCAGTCACTTTTGAAGGATCTTTAGTAAAATTTTACTTATGTGTGATATTGATACTGTTTGATAATTTCTACATTCAGTTCAATCCTTTTTTTGGAAATAGGCACAAATATGGATCTCTTCCTGCTGGGATTTTGCTCAGTGGGTAGAGTGCTACACTGCAGTCTCTGAGGCCCCGAGTTCAATTCCCAGCACCGCAAAAATGGTAGAAAGACCTGGCAATCCACTCCCAAGGCAATCCTGAAGCACTCAGCCATTGAAAACCCTATGAGGGTCGCTATGAGTTTGATACAAACTCAACGGCACCTAACAACAACAACAACATGGATCTCTTCCAGTCCATTGGCCAGATAGCTGTTTTCCAAATCTCTTAGCCTAAAAAGTTAGCAACTCCAGTGCTGCATCTGTTTATTGAGACATCTCTGTTCATATTCCATCAATTCCTGGAGCCTTATGTTTCACCAATTCTTTGAAGGTAGCATCTACTTATTTCAGTACCATTGATTCCTGGTCATATGCAACCTCTTGAAATGGTTGATCATCCACCAATTCTTTTTGGTATAATGACTCTGTGTATTCCTTCCATCTTCTTTTGATGTTTCCTGTATCATTGAATATTTTCTCTGTAGAATCCTTCACTATTGCCACTTGAAGCTTGAATTTTTTTCTTCAATTCCTTAACTTTGAGGAAAACAGAGTGTGTTCTTCCCTTTCAGTTTTCTGTCTCCAATTCTTTGCATGTTATTATAAAATTTGATTTTGTCTTTTCGAGCTTCCCTTTGGTTCTAATGTGAACTTTCTGGCCATGTGGCAGCAAAAGAACATTTGGGTTTGTGAATAACACTCCACTGAAAGAGCCTTTCTAAAGAGATTCAATGAAATCTACTAGGTGTGATTATGTGATCAGGCATGACCCAAGCACAGTAAAGAGCCACTAAGGCTACAAGAGTAACTGAGGAGACAATGTCCATGGGCTTGCAGATGTCAGGCAGTCCAGTTACTTCTGCTTATCCTAACGCCTGTAGTGCCACATTGCCAGTCTCATAACTCCTCAGGTAAGGGATCCCTGAGATCAGGGAAAGGATGCTAGGAGCAGGGAGAGGATCCCAGAACCATGGATGGGATCCCAGGAGCAGAGAGAGGATCCCAGGAGCATGGAGGGGATCCAGGATGACAGAAGGAATCTCAGGAGCAGAGAGGGGATCCCAGGAGCAGGGAGGGGATCCTATGAACAGAAATGGGATCATATGAGTGGGGAGAGGACCCAGGAGGAAGAAAGAGCTTCTGTGAGCAGGGAGGGGATCTAGGAAAGTGCCAAGAAAGGCAGGGCTCTGGGACTCACAGGCAGGCTGTCCCTGGAACCTCCAGCCATCTGAGAATATGCAGAAGCTGGAGGGACACCCTCCTCAGGGGATGGGCCAGCCACTATATCTTGTTTGAAAATTACACTTAAAGGAAGGGACACAAAACTGCTGTATCCTCCTTTGAGGACAGGAAATTTGTAGTCCTTTGGTTGGAAGGTAAGTTTCATTGCAGGGATTTCACCAAACCTTTCCCCAACATCCCTCTCCTCATCCCTCCCTCACACCAGCCCTCTCTCCCATTTCTTTATAATTAGCAAATAGTGTAATGAACTTCCTTATGGATTTTCATACAGTTATATCATGGGCTTTGCTATTGTCCACTTTCTTATTACCCCACCACGTGTTTCTTCAGATACATCCCCTTATACGCTCCAATCTTAGACACACATATATATCTTTTTAAAATAAGTTTACTTTAAAACTGAAGAACTTCACATGTTCTGAAATCCCTAGAGTGTGTTTTCAGGACCACCCCAGGGAGAGCAGTCATTTGAAGGCGTGGCCCTGAGCAACCCAACCAGGGGCTTCTTGAAGCATAGTTAGTTGCCTCTTGGGTCGACAGAGACTGACTTCCACTTTAGGAGAAGGGTTAAAAATCTCAGGAAGGTCAGCAGGGCTCTGGCCTCCCTCTGATATGTGAAGAACAGTGGGGTAGCTGGGGAAGGAGAGAGAATTTTTCCATGGGGCACCAGGGACATCCTTATCTCTCCCCAGCCCCTCCTCACCTCCGCTCCCTCCCCCTTTCTCCCTTTGGTTTTCTCTCCCTTTCTCCCTCACTCCCTCTTTTCTTCTCTCCCTCTGTCCCTCACTCCTTCTTAGTCTGGCCATGCAGCAGGGGTCACTGTACACCAGCAGAGGGACTCAGCTTAGCAGCACCACACAAGGCTTCCAGACACAAGGCTGGGTGACATTTCCATCTTGTCTCCTCATCCTTCCAAGGTAACCTCCTTTATAGCAAAGGCACAGCAAGAAGAATTTCATAGAACCTGGGCAAGGGCGAGGTTAGACAGAGGGCTTTGCAGCCTGCGGAGGGTGTGACCGCAGAGAAACCCACGAGACACCCTTCCTCTGCTGCCCCTTAATGTCCTCTGAGCCCTCTAGTGGCATTTTAACCCTGCCAGGTTGTCCCCCCCAGCTCTTGTAGATTTCCTCCTGGCCTAATCAACTGACTCCACTGTGAGGATTCTCCTCAGTGAAGGTCCTAGGCCAAGGAGTCACACACAGCAGAACTGGGAAAACCCTTGGAGACCCTCCTCTGCCCCCTGGGTTTGGCTTTGGATTTGTGAAAGCCCCACATCTCAGGGGTTTCTGAGGCAAGACAGGCAAAGTCCAGGGAGGGGCCCTGGTGTCTCCCAGAGAACTCTGCTTTATTCCTCTCAATTTGGGATTTTTAAAGCTTCCTTCTGTTTAAAGAAAACAAAGCCAAGAAATTAGAAAATCACTCTTCTAACCCAAGCACAAGAGGATGGACATTTCCAAAAGCACAAAGGTCCTGCCCATGGCCATCCAGCCAGTGTGGACCATGCTGTCTCGTTACTCAAGGTGGAAAGAGAGGAACACATGTTGGCATCCCAGGAGAGGACAGTCATCAAGGACGGTAGTGTGGGAAGTGCACTGAGCAGCAGAGAGTCAGGTCAAAGGCTGAGAGAGGCACAGAATGTGCAGGACTCCCTTCTGAATGGCCACCCAATGCCAGCCCATGGTCTCTCACACTTCCCTCTCTCTCCCTGCCCGCATGGTGAGTACCGTCATCATGCTCATCTCTTGAGTCCAGAGGAGCCACACAGCCTCTGCTAGAAAGCAAAGGAAAATGCTAGCAAGCAATTACTGTGGGCGCTTTGCAGAAACGCTCATGGAAGGTTACAAGCTGAATGATAAAGGCCTGTGTTGGACCAAGAACTCGGCTGCTGAAACCCCAATGAGATGAAGGCTAATGGACAAGGTAAATTATTTTCTCTTTTACTGAAGCACAATTTTCTCTCCATTTCCTCCTTTTGACATGAACAGTGGAATAAAAAGAGAAGAGGTGGAGGGCAAAGAGAAACAGGGGGAGAAGGGGGAAAACACTTAGACTTTTAATGGAGGCTCATTTTGGTAAAGCACCCCAGTGTCCCCATGGGCCTAGAGAATTAAATGCTGTCACTCAGGTCTGAAGGCAGAGTCCTCCAGTTTGCAGACACCTGTCATAATTAAACTAATGGCTCTGAAAATGTGCCTTGATATTAAATCTATCTTCCACTGAGGAGCAGAGCTGATTAAAACCGCTGTTTGACAGTTAATGATGAACCTCTGACTTGCTGAGTTCTCTAACTATAACTGGCCAGTTTAGGCTGTCCTCTACCCCTTCTACCCAGTGGGAACACAGGTCTCTTACCAGTTGCCTCCCCTCTCTAGGATCTAGGCGTACCTTCTCCACCTTCACCTTGCAGGGGCCCCATTCTGCTGAGAAGAGGAAAAGGACTCTCCATATAAAGGATCACCTTGCAAGTCACCACCAAGTCATTGTTTGCCCACCGGGAAGCATGGAGACTCTGCAAATTGTCTATCACAGTAACACAAATCGAGGCTGTAGCCAGCCTTCTCTTATCTTCTCTGCAAGGCTGAGCTTCCAGTCACATCTATGGCAGAGGCCACACTCTGCCCCATCCCGTTGGAGTTAGAGAAACTCCCAAGTCACAAGATTGCTGAGTTGACCATCTTTCCCTCAATCAGACTTTGGGGTCAATGTTCAGATAGTGCAGTCTACAAATAGAATTTTCCTTCAGGAAAGCAAACATTCTGAGCTGATTATTTGGGAAGCTACAGATGCTCTCTATTCATAGCCAGCTGCTCTCTCCAGGGAGAGGCCTTTGGCATCTACTCCTCAGAGAGGGAAGGTAGGTGACTGCAGATCAAGACCCTTCTGCCCTCTGGACTTCAGCTTCTCCTCCAAAAATGAAAACCTAAGAAGTTACCTTGACACACTCTCCTGCACCTAATAGTCCTGAATTTTGCCTCCCAAGGAGGTAGTGATATGTCTTGATTAGGTCTCTTCCATAGTTTAGATTATTGGTCATCACCAAGGATACTCAATTTATAGCTTTCTTCTTCTCAACACAGAAGGGAGATTCTGAGGAAATACTGGTTGGCCTCAGTATTTCCTCTCTTTTGCTACCCAGGACCCTAATGGGAAATAGAAGTCAGCAATATAAAATATGTGGAATGATAAAGATTCTCAATCTTCCTGTCTTCTCCTGCCTGTGACACTGTGCCTTATCCCTGACTCTCTCACACTTCCTTTGAAACCTAAATTCACCTTCCAATATCCTTCCTTTCCACGCTAAGGGCTTCCCTGCTTGGGCCCTGAAAGTGCTTTCCCTACCTCTGGGTCCTATGAGGTCCCATGGGTGGTTGGAGACATCCTAAGGAAGCAGAGAGCTCCATCCCCTCCAGACCCCACTTTTCAGAAGTAGAGCCACCCTACCAAGCAGCAGCTCCCGAGGAAACCAATAGCAAGCAGCCATCTAAGGAATTACATCAAATTATTAGATCCCCCATTACTTCTATGTTTGGCATAAGTCTCTGTGGATGGCTAGTTTCACAGTTTGTTTGGTTGATTTGTAGTGGTTTATTCTTTTTGGGCCTTCAGCCACACCACTGTGGCATCTGATCCTGTCAGATCTAGGAAGTTAAGCAGGGTTGGGCCTGGTTAGTACTTGGATGGGAGACTGCATGGGAGCTGGTGCTGTAGGCTTGGGAGAAGGACATGACAACCCACTCCCCCCCCAAAAAAAAATCAGCCATTGAAAACTCTATGAATAGCAGAGAAGCACTAACAATACTGTTTCACCTGTTGTAGCCTGTTGTACGTGGGGTCACTATGAGTCAGCCACTGACACTATAGCATGTAACAATTCTTTTCGGAGCACTCTCAAAGGTTTCTTTTGATTCTAACATCATCCCTGTTGGACAAGGATTTCTCCATTTTACAGGTGAGTAACGTGGCTTCTTCAAAGCCTCAAGACCAGTGGGTGGCAGAGCTGGGACTAAAGCTCACATTGACTCACACCCCATGTGAGGCCACTCTAAGACCACTGAAGAGCCAAATGAGTCTTCAGCTGGGTTCCACATTTCAATCGGTTTCTGTGTGTATTTGCTCTCTGGGCTCTATTAAACTCATTTTTCTTCATCTTCTTTGAGTAGAGTTTGGGAGGATTGTTAAAGGTTTTATTTTCTCCTTTCTTACTCTTTTCATCACTTTTTCCTGCTCCTATAAAAATATATGATTGATTGAGGTAGATGCTGTTAAACTGATCTTTCAGAGAGAGAGGGAGAAAGAGAGAGATTAGAGGAGCTGAAAAAGGTGGCAAAGAACATGAGAAATACTGCATGAGTGATACAGAGCAGAAGTGGAGATTTGGAAAGAAAGAAAGTGGGCTGGGCGCAATGGCTCATGCCTATGATCCCAGTGACTTGGGAGGTGGGGGCAGGAGGATCACGAGTTTGAGGCTAGAGGTTACCTGTGCAACTTAGACCCTGACTCAAGATAAAAAATAAAGAATAGGCTGGGGGTGCAACCCACTTAGGGAGTGCTTGTGGGGTATGTGCAAAGCCCTGGTTCAACCCTCAAGCATGGAAGTAAGAGAAGGGAAGAAAGAAAGAAAGAAAGAAAGAAAGAAAGAAAGAAAGAAAGAAAGACAGACAGACAGACAGACAGAGAGAAAAAAAGGAAAGAAAGAGAGAAAGAAAATGGGAATCCAAGAAAGAGGAGAGACAGAGCAATACAAATACAAGGGGAAGAAAATTGGGCAGAGGGCTCTCTGTTCCTCTGTCTCACCCCAACCCCCCTGAGGTCAGACTCCTTCCAAGCATGACACCCACCCCCCACACCCGAGCCTGTCAATTTTAGAACACCATTAGGAAAGTGACACCCAGCTGAAGGAGTCCCCTGTCCAGTGACCTGGCCTGACACTCCTGTCTGACCCTCCCTCCGAGGGCTGACCCTCTGTCTCCAGTGACAGCCGCTCCCTCTCTCTGAGGGAGTGGGGCAGCTAATTGTGCTGAGTGGTGATGGCACGGATGCCCGGGCGGCCGCGTGTCTCTCACTATCATTAGCTTTCTTACCAGGCTCTGAAGCCTTCCGCTGCCACAACAGTAATTACCAAGAGATTAGGCAGGCATTAAGCACTCCTTAATTTGACACATTGCAATGATCTCCATTCAGCCTTTCTGCTCGAATAACTCTCAACAAATATTTCGGAGGCTACCAAAATAAACAGAAGCACTGTGTTTGCACAGCTGAGGCCTTCTTCCTGCTTCTCCAAATGCCATCAATTCCAGGTAGGGGCAAAATGGGGGACAGTGAGGATATGGGCAGGCAGGGTAGAGTGAGGGGGGGGGTAAAAGATGGGTGGCATCTCTTGCAGGCCTTAAGACAGCCTGAAAACCCAGTCTGTACAGTGAAAAGATTGCAGTAAAACCCTAACATATGGTGTGCTAGGACTGATGGTAAGTTAATGGGGCCCATTTTTAGGCAAGTAGTTACCCAAGAACATAGTAAAAAATAATCGGTATTTACAGAAACACTACTGCATTAGGAAAAAAATAATAATTACAGTGAAAGGAGTTTATGTTGTTGTTGCAGGATATTTTAGTGGGTTATTAGTTCAGATATTATTATTCATTAAGAAATGCAATGGAAAACATACTGTTAATATAGCAATAAATCCCAATGGGACCCATCAAATGGAAGATAGGACCATATGATAATCATAATGTATTAGGAGTTAAATAATGCTTTTCATGTATTTGTTTCATTTCTCCACTCCAACTCCAACATTCATACACACACACACACACACACACACACAACACACACACACACACACACACACACACACACATCTCCCTCAACTAAATTAAGTTGGGGGTCACTGAACAGTCAGAGGAAAATCCCATGATGTGGAAGTCACTGCGCCCAGGATTTCTCTGCACCTGCCTAGGCAAAAATACAAGAAATAAAATGAATATTCATGAAAAGGAGTGTGTTAGTCACATTTCCGTCACTGTGTCAAAATACCTGAGAAATATTAGTGATAGGATAGAAGGTTTGTTTGGCTCATAGTTCTGGAGGTTTCTGCCCATGGTTGCTTGGCCCCATCATTGTGGGCTTATGGTGGGGCAGAACATCATGGCAGAAAGGGCTTACTGGAGCAAAGCTGCCACCTCTTGGTGACCTGGAAGCAGAAGGAGAGAGAGAGAGAGAGAAAGAGGAAGGGGTCAGGGATAAGATACGATTTTCAAAGACACCCCCACAGTGACCTACTTCCCTTAACCAGGCCCTAACTCCCAATAGCCCATTCAGTTATGAACTTATCAATAGAGAGCCCATTGGTGAGGTTAGCATCCTCATTATCCAATCACCTCTCAAACTTGTCATCACCTGGGGGCCAAGCCTTCAACATGTGAGCCTCTGGGCCAAAATAAGTAGATGTGAACTTTCAGAGAAGAGAACGTGGCCAAAAACTGAACCATGGGCATCAATGTTTATGGGAGGGGAATGGGTTTATTAACAGTATTAGTAGACAGAAAAATCAGCCCAGTAGTCAAATAATGAAATAGCTGGAACTCTTCCGCCATGGAAGATTGTTCTAGAGTCAGAAACCAGGATAACAGTTATTTTGCCTTGCCGTTTCCCAATTTCCTACCCCTAAGAGATATCTCTACCCACCCAGCCCTTATAAGCAGCAGCCTTCTTCCTGGCATGGATAGGGGCTCTCTGTAAGCATCTGTGTCCAGGAGGCTATCATGACCAGAGAGAGTTCTCATCTTTAATGGCAGGAGTTTGCCTATTGTAGAAGAATTGTGACTCAGAGTGTCCTGGGCTCTTTCTTTCCTTCTGGATGGACATCAGAATTAAACCTCTTTCAGATGAAGAGGGTAAATAGTAAGACAGATTGAGCAAGAGGTTCCCATTTGTGGTTGCAGTGAGTCCGCTCAGTTCTTGAATATGCCCCTTCTCCACTGTTCTCTCACCCATTGATGGTGATTATTGAATACTTAAGTACTTCTAAAGTACAAAAGGTGATATTGTAGATCAAAGATCAACAAGCTGTAGCCCATGGGCAAAATCCAGCTCACAGCCTGTTTCCTAAAATTAAGTTGTATTGGAACACAGCTACACCCATTAGTTTACATATTGTTTATGCTGCTTCCATACAACAGTGATAGAGTTGAATAGCTGCAATAGAGATTATACAGCTTCCAAATCCTAAGATATTTACTCTCTGGCCCTGTGTAGAAAAAGTTTACTCATAGATGAGTGAACAAGTGAATGAATTAATGAGTGAGTGAACAAATCTTAGAGGGAGATAGATTCATATATATGGGAATAATTTTACCACATTTCTTACCCAGAAGTGTATTTTAGGGCCTTATCTTCAGTTCTCTCTTTTTCAGTATTTTTGCAATGACTTAGACTAACAAATAGATGGGAAGTTTATCAGATTTCCAAATAACAAGAAGACAAAATGGATAATAAGTATATTGGATGTCAGATCTAATATTCAAAATAATCTTGACAGGCTGGAACAAGGGACTAAGTCTAATCAAATAAAAAATAAGATAAACAGTAAGTCCTACAGTTGGGTCCAAAATATCAACTTCTCAAATGTAAGATTGGGTAAAGATAAGAGGGAGAAAAAAATGTGCTGCTACAGCAGCATCATGAAAATGACCTTGGAGGTTTGACAGACATATTGCCTCATTACCAGAGATTGATGGGGAGCACAGAGAGGGAGGTCCAGAGCACAGGTCTGGAAATATGGCAGCAAAACTCTGGTCCAAGTATCTGGCATATAAATGAATTTATACCCCAACACAGAAGTTATGATAAGGAGTATATAATAGGTAGGGCTGGGATTTAGCTCAGTGGGTAGAGCACTGTGCTGCAGTCTCTGAGGCCCCAAGTTCAAATCCCAGCACCGCAAAAATGAGAGAAGGGCCTGGCAATCCACTCCCAAGGCAATCCCGAAACAGTCAGCCATGGAAAACCCTATGAGGGTTGCTATGAGTCAGATACTGACTCGACGGCACCTAACAACAACAACAACATATAATAGGTGTATTAAAGATAGTACACCATTAAGAAATAATTATAGAAAAGACTGAGACACTTGGAGAATCTTAGGTAAACCTGCAAAGGAACTCAAAATAAACTGGGTTCCCTGGTTGAATCTGCACAAGGGTATTTCTATTTCCTAGGGAAGGGTAAAGTCAGAAGAGAGCTAAGCAGGCTTCTGGAGGGAAAAGTACATTAGATAGACAGAGAAGATGGTGGGCCTAAAGAAGGGAGAGGTGGGTACATGGTTGCTAATGAAAGAAGAGAAGAGCAAAGGGCAAGTGGAGAGGAAAGAAAAAGAAGGAAAAAGAGAGCGCAGTTGCATGTTTCTCTTACTTTTATTCAAACTGGGATAAGCCCAGTGTGACACTAGCCCAGGGCACCCAGCTCTGGGTGTCTATTGGCCTAGGGTCTTTGTTTAGTATATGGCTCAGTGGCATAGCTAGGGGGTGGCACCCACTTGAAAATGTCCTTCTAATGTCCTTAGAGACGCACATGTCTTCATCATCACAGAAAGGCTGGAGCCATTTCTAATCCCCTTTTTCTCCCTTTGCCTGTTAATGCCTAAGCTGACCTGGTTATCAACCTCAACAGAGGATAAGGCTGCTCTCAAATAAAATCTATTCTTTGGTTAAAGGGTTCATTTGACAGAACAAGCAAGATAAACATTACTTCTATACTTACAGATATCACAACATTATTTGTAATAGCCAGGTTAAGGAATCAGCTGATGAATGGATAAAGAAAATGTGTTGTATGTATACATAATGTGGTGTATATATACACAACATGGTGTACATATACACAATGGAGTTTTACTCGACCATAAAAAAGAATGAAATTGTCACTGGCAATGACAGCTATAGCTCAGCACTTCTGGTGCCTTGGTCTGAGGAGTTCCCCTTTTCAGGACCTCCACTCAGGGGAGATGCTGGGTCCTTGTCTGGGTCCAAGAAAAGAATTCCAGGACAGGACAAAGAAGTGAAACAGTATTTTGGGTTTCTTTGATAAAGGGCAAGAGATAATACATGCTTTCAGAGTGAAACGCTGGCGAATAGAGAGTGATGTGCTTGGGTGACTTTACAGTAGTTATTAGGTAGATAGATGGATGAGACATAATTTTGTGCCTTTTTAAAATTAATTTTAAACATTAAAAGAGGTTTAAAAATTAAGTGGAGTCAAAAATTTACTTCAAGAAAAGGCAACATGAGCTAGTTTGTCTATTGCTTTTATCCTACAGAATTTCCTTGCGTGAGTTAAATTGTAAGGTGATTTTTATGGTGTAGTGTTTAAGCTTGGGAATGGGCAAGGGATGCTTGTAATGTTAAACTCAAAGGTCATAAACATTCAGGGCCTATGTTAGCACAGTCTATTTATTTTCAACACACTTGTTTGAGAGCCCTGGGAATACCAGAATTGTCTCCAGTGATGTGGAAGTCACTGCACGTAGGCAATATTAAGTTAGGTATTGTTGATCAACCAGTGAAGGCTGTGAGCAGGTTCCTTGAGTTAAAACTGTTTTTTTTTTCTTTTTGTTGCTGTTGTTTGTTTTATTTTGTTTTTGCCAGCAGGAGAGGTCATCAGATTTTAGAGTGATGGGCTTCTCTCCCTTCTCATATCCCCCGAATTTTCTTTTATTCTGCCTAGGTCTGTTGCCTTTAGAGTCCCTAATCTGGTTTGGTGAGATTCTCAGGGAAGCATTGGTTTTCTGTGACTCCCACAGCAGTCTCTGTCTTCTGGGTGTGCTGGAATTCTCAGTTGACAAAACTCAGACCAAATCCCAGGCTGAGAGAAGCCCTTTCCTTCCCATTCCCCCCTAAATTTCCCTGTCTTTTTTACATTTCAAAATTATGTTGTTAGCAGGAAAATGGATGGAATCAGAGACCATCATGGAGAGTGAAATAAGCCAGTCCCACAAAGACAAGTATTAAATACTTTCTCTCATATGTAAAAGCCAGGGGAAAAAAAGGACATGGAACTACAAGGGGGACCACTGGATGTAAAAGGAAAAGGGGAAAGAGAGTGGAGAAGGGGATTAAAAATAGGGGGCCAATATGATCAAAGTACATTACATGCATGTGAGGAAGTGGCATAATAAAACCCCTTTTTACAATTAATATATGCTAACAATTTTTTGTAAATCTACTCTATGTAGTCAGCCCATGCAAAAAGTATTAATTCTTATGTCAATAAAGTCATGAAAATTTCTGAGAATTTACCACAAATTCAATGGCATGTTTCATTTTCATTATCATTTTAAATTTTGCATATTTTAACATTAAAATATGAGGAGGGGACTGTTACTGCCCTCTTTTGCAACTGAGGAAATGTCAAGACCATGTGGCCAGTGTGTAGTAAGACCAGGAACTATAAACCTAAATGATGTGGCTCTGGAGCCCTGCTTCTCAGCCACCAAAGCCTCCACATCCTCTAAGGATGTATCTTGGGGTGGTCACTGGGAGATCAAAGAACCTCCAGGGATGAAGTATTAACCTGATAAAGGAAAGCTGAAAACTTTTTTTTTATTAGAAATTTTTAGTGTACATCATAATGTGATTCATTTTGACATGCTTTTCATTGTGACAATTTTCATATATTCAATTTGATAAACATTATTCATATAGGTTACCCCTTACCCTCCCCTATGTTTCCCCCCCTCCCCTCTTCCCATCTAAGTTTCCCATCCAAGTCTTCTCTATCTTTTTGTATGCAAAATCATTTGAAAGAGGTGAGACATTTAGCTTGGAGGAGACTTGAGTTGCTGAGTTTAACCACAGCAGAATTTGCCTCTACATTCCAGTTCCTCACACACAGCCACACCCACACACTGTGAGTGTGAGAGGTCAGTTCCACAGGGTAATCCAGCTGTTTTCTAAAACCACATCTAACTCTCTGGAGCTTATGCCATAACCTTTTATTTCTCCAGTCAGTCAGGGAATTGGGAGGTGGTGGTAACAGCCTTACAATGTGAAGCCCTTTAGAGGCCCAGGCTTCCATCTTGAAGCTCCACTCTTCTAGTCAGAACCAGCATTTCTAGGTACTAGGAGCCTTCTATATTCAAGGGAGAAAAAGAAAACTTAGCATATATGGAGCAGGTTTCCAGAAGGAGGCACCCATCTCTTCTACTCATATCCTACTTGCTTGTTTATAAGCACATAGAAAACGAGGAAAATGGACCAGCCATTATGTCCCCATAGGAGAATGAGGATGTTGCCAAGCATTGACCTCTCCTGTAATCAGAGTTGCAGTGGACCATCAGGCAATATCAATATCTATCCCTCAATTCCATTGGGGTGAGTAGAGACTTAGGAAAATTAGGGAAAGAGGCAGATTCCGGGAAAGTATAATGGACAAAACCCTGAGTTACATCTAATTTACTTTTAGGTACTGGCCTTCTATTGCTAGATTAATCATAAATCAGCACTGTTTTTTCTATAAGTGATAAAATCTACAGAATACTTTTACCTGACTGATGGGGCAAAATTTTAAGTTGATCCCAAATTAAAAGGTAAACTGATAGTGGTAAATGTTGTTCTTAATCCAAAGCTAAGAGGTAAACTAATGACAATAAATGCTATTAGTTATACTCTCCTCTATCTCAGGCACCATGATGCTGAGATTAAGAGTTTCATGTTCTATGGACTGAGGCCATTTTGAGTTAGATAATCATATGGTCTACAATGCTGGGAATGACAAATTAAAGAGAAATGGGTTTGCATTCATTGTCAAAAAAGACATCTCAAGATATGTCCTGTAGTACAATGCAATCAGTGATAGAATAATATCCATACACCTACAAGGAAGGACAGTTAATATGACTATCATTCAAATTCACACATACACCACTAAGGCCACAAATGAAGATAGGGAAGATTTCTACCACCTCCTGCAATAGATGGAATATACAATCAAGATGTACTGATAACTACTGGTGACTGGAATGCAAAACTTGGAAATAAAGAAGAAGGCTCAGTTGTTGGAAAATATGACCTTGGTGACAGAAATGATTCTGGAGATTGCATGATAGAATTTTGTCAGACCAATGAGCTTTTCATAGCAATTACATTTTTTCTCCAACATAAATGGCAACTATACACACGGACTTCATCAGATGGAACACACAGGAACCAAATCCACTGCATTTGTGGAAAGAGACAATGGAAAACGCCATTCAAATGTCAGAATGAGACCAGGTGCTGATTGTGGATCAGACCATCAACTGCTCATATGCAAGTTCAAACTGAAATTGAAAAAATTAAAACAAATATATAAGAGCCAAGGCATGACCTTGAGTATATCCCGCCTGAGTTCAGAGCCCACCTCAAGAACAGGTTTGAATGATAGAAGACCAGACAAGTTGTGGCATGACATCAAAGATATCATTCATGAGGAAAGCAAATGGTTATTAAAAAGACAGGAAAAAAAGAAAAGACCAAGTTACATGTCAAAAGAGACTCTGAAACTTGCCCTTGAATGTCAAACAGCTAAAGTAAAAGGAAGACATGATGAAGTTAAGGAACTAAACAGAAGATTTCAAAAGGCAGCTTGAGAAGACAAAATCAAATATTTTAATGACATGTGCAAAGAGCTGGAGACAGAAAACCAAAAGGGAAGAACATGCTGTGTTTTTCTCAAGCTTAAGGAATTGAAGAAAAAATTCAAGCCTCAAGTGGCAATAGTGAAAAATTCTATAGGGAAAATATTAAACGATGCAGGAAACACCAAAAGAAATGGAAAGAATACAGGATCATTATACCAAAAAGAATTGGTGGATGATCAACCATTTCGAGAGGTTGTATATGATGAGGAACCAATGGTAGTGAAGGATGAAGTAGAAGCTGCCTTGAAGGAATTGGCAAAACACAAGGCTCCAGGAATTGATGGAATACCAGTAGGGATGTTTTAACAAACAGATGCAGCACTGGAGGTGCTAACTTGCTTATGCCAAGAGATTTGGAAAACAGCTACCTGGCCAACTGAGTGGAAGAGGTCCATATTTGCATCTATTCCCAAAAAAGGACATCCAACTGAATGTGGAAACTATTGAACAATAACATTAATATCACATGCAAGCAAAATTTTACTGAAGATCATTCAAAAGCAATTGCAGCAGTATATAGACATGGAACAGCTGGAAAATCAACCGGATTCAGAAGAGGGTGTGGAACCAGGGGCAGCATTGCTGATGTCAGATGGATATTAGCCAATAGCAGAGAATATCAGAAAGATGACTATCTATATTTTATCGACTATGCAAAGGCATTTGACTGTGTGGATCATAAATTATGAATAACAGTGCAAAAATGGTAATACCAGAGCACCTAATTATACTTATGAGGAATCTGTACATGGACCAGGAGGCAGTCATTCAAATAGAACAAAGAAACACTGCTTGGTTTAAAGTTGAGAAAGGTGTATGTCAGGGCTATCCCCTTTCACCATCTTTTCAATGTCTATACTGAGCAAATAATGTGAGAAGCTGGGCTTTATGAAGAAGAACACCGCATCAGGATTGGAGGAAGGCTCATTAACAACCTGCATTATGCAGATAACACAACTCTGCTTGCTGAAAGTGAAGAAGATTTGAAGCATTTACTGATGAAGATCAAAGAACACAGCCTTCAGTATGGATTGTGCCTCAACATCAGCAAAACAAAAATCCTTACAACTAGGTCAATAAGCAACTTCACCATAAACAGAGATAAGATTGAGATTGTCCACTATTTTGTTTTACTTAGTTCTACAGTCAACACCTGTGGAAGAAGCAGTCAAGAAATCAAAAGATGCATTGCATTGGGAAAAGCTGTGGCAAAAGATCTCTTTAAAGTATTGAAAAGTAATGATGTCATATTGAAGATGAAAGTGTGTCTGATTCATGCCATGATATTTTCAGTCACATCATATAGTGGTGAAAGATGGACATTTACTAAGGGAGAATGGAGCAAAATTGATGCTTTTGAATTATGGTGCTGGAGATGAATATTGAATATACCATGGATTGCCAAAAACACCAACAGATCTGTCATAGAAGAAGTGCAACCAGACTGCTCCTTGGAAACAAGGATGGCTAGACTGTGTCTTACATATTTTGGACATATAGTCAGGAGGGACCAATCCCTGGAGAAGGACATCATGTTTAGGAGAGTGGCAGGTCAATGAAAAAAAAAAAAAAAGGGAAACCCTCCACTGGATGGAATGATACAGTGTCTACAACAATGGGCTTAAATATAAATAAGATCGTATGCCTGGCACAGAATATGGGAGTGTTTTGTTCTGCTGTACACAGGGTCGCTATTAGTCAGACCTGAACTGATGGCTTCTAACAACAACCACCACCTCAGGCACATCCCGAGTGTGAGGTCCCTTGGAATAGCTAATTGCAAAGGAAAACCAAGTAATAATCTCCCCCTCAGCCTGAAGAGGTAGCTGCAATTTTCTAGGCCACATAGAACAGCTCAACCCAATATAACCAAAGTCAAAACCAATAATAATAAAGTTAATAATTTTCTCCTTGGCCAGAAATCCTGAGCTTACATTTTGCACCCAAAAGTCCTTGTTTCCCTAGGTAAGGTGAAATTTTTATCCCTTCCATAAAAACTACCAAAAATCAAATGACTGGGCCACTCCTTTCTGTAGAGGCTCCCATCTTGTCTTCAAGATAGCTCTTTTTACTTGTATTGACCCTACTTTTAATCTCTGTGTCTTTTCCTTTGTCTGGGGGAGCATCCTAATCCTACGTTGCTTCACCCAGGGAGCCAAGGTTTCTTGGCTTCTCTAGGTTTTTCCATTCCCCTGGTAGTAGTTCCTAATAATGGATGCATACCATATATAATGCATGCTGTTGTGACCTGAGAGAGAAAATGACCAAGGTGTCACAGCCTTCAGTTTCAGTGAATTAGCAAAGATAGACAAAAACATTTAACTACAATGTTCAACAGGGTGAATTACATGGTCTAGAGTTGAACACAAAAGCAGAGTATATGATGGTGGGAGAAAGCAGAAAAGGTTTGAGGGCAGAGTTGAAGCTAATGATTATGAATTGAACAGGCGAAAAGCAAAGAAGAGCTGGTAAAGGAGAAAAACTAGCAGGAAGAAATACACAAAGGCATGGAGTGCTTGGTATGTTCAGGACCATGCAACTGGTTTAATGTGACTTAATTATAAGGCATTTGGCACATGAGGCAGGACATAGGCTGTACCATGCTGAATAGTGAAGGCCATGGTGAAGAGTTTGGATTTTATTTTGAAGTTGTAGAGAGTGGAGGTGGCTGACCTTGTCCAGCTCACAGTTGTATAATCATATTCTTGTTGTTTGGTGCCCTCGAGTCCTGTCTGACTCATTGCAACCCTCACAGGGTTTTCAATAGCTGACTGTTTTCGGGATTGCCTTTGGAGTGGGTTGCCATGTCCTTCTCCCATTTTGGTGGTGCTGGGGATCGAACTTGGGACATGAAAGACTGCACAGCAGTGTTCTTCCAACTGAGCTAAATCCCAGTCCAGTGTATAACCATGGCAATTTGAAAGGCTGGAGCAGGGCTTCAAACCCATGAAAACTTAGATTTAATTTTGAGTGTGGGTTCAATATGTTCAAATTTAGAGAGTTTGGGTTCAGGGTTAAAATTCTAAGCCTATGTGGAGATGGGCTGGGATTTAGCTCAGTTGGTAGAGTGCTGCGCTGCAGTCTCTGCGGACCCAAGTTCAACTCCCAGCACTGCAAAAATGGGAGAAGGGCCTGGCAACCCACTCCCAAGGCAATCCCAAAACAGTCAGCCATTGAAAACTCTATGAGGGTCGCTATGAGTCGGATACTGACTTGACGGCACCTAACAACAACAACATGTGGAGATAGGCAAGTAGATTTTTTTCAGTGGGTTTTTTCCCCCCAACTTTTAAATAGCTAATGATAAGGAAAAAAAATTAAAAGCCAGACCCAGACCCCATTTTTCACTGGACTCAGGTTAAGATTCAGGTTCAGGTTTGAATTCAGAAAAAATTTAATACTTGAACCAGAACAAGATTCAGGGTTTGGGTTTGGGTTCAGTTTGAACACCTTCTATCTACACACAGTATTTAAATCCAAACTGAACCCAAACCCTCTAAATTTTAATACACTGCACCAGAACTCAAACCTGAACCTAATTTTTCACAGGATTGAAGTCCTGGCCGAAGGGCTGTGAGACATGGCAGTCAGGCATTTAGTGAGGTGTTGGAATAGTTACAGTGGACGATAGCGATGGGATAGTTTGCCCTTGTCCAGCCTTTCCACAGCTTTCTAGAATGTTTTGAAGTCACCTGTGGCCAGACGCATCATTCATTTATGGGCAGTTCCTTTAGAAGGCAGTATGTCAATAGTGCCACATACAGAACCAGCATTTAAGCCTAGGTTTCCTAACTTTGAACATGGTCCTGCCTCAGCCCATTCATAGTCAGCCTCTCCTGGGCCCTCACCTGGGAATCATTTAACCAAGAAAATCTGCTTCTTGGCCGCTTTTGTTCATCATTCCTGGTCCCACTTGCTGCCTCCCAGTTGCTCCAATGAGGCTCATAAAAGCCACTTTTACTATGCCCAAAGACAGATCTGTAGCCAGGTTCTTTCAAGATCCCTGGGGTGGCCAGAATTCTCCATGGTCCTCTTTGACCAGAGATTACACATGTCTTGGGTTTTCTACCTTCCAAGACCATAGGGCAAAGCAACTATTGACTGAATCCTCAGAAACCACAAGCCAAAATAAATCCTTTCTCCTTTAAGTTGTTTATGTTAGGAAATGTGTCACAGAGATGAGAAAAGTAACTAATATACCCCAACCTATTTTGGCTTCTAGCATGCTTTACGAACAGGATGTGCTAGCAAACTGCATCTGCCTGCTCATGTGGCCAAGGAACTGGGAGAAGAGAACGGATTGTGCCTGGACACAGCATAGTTAGAGTGATCTTAATGGGGAATGGCAGTGATGCCTAGGGAAGTGGAGGGGCCACAGTCTCCTCTGTTGACAGAGTTAGAAACTGAGATATAGGGGTAAGTGAAGGGGGAAAAATACCTACTTTTTGAGAATCATATGAGTCACAATACATAAGAGGCATATGACTCCCTGGAAGTAACTCTATTGCTCAGGAAGATAATAAGAGAAGTAAAATCAGAACATACTATGTGACAAAAGAAGACAAGATAGTGCTACAGATAGAAGGAGGAATCCAGATATGCCTACACCCCTGCTTTGTATTCTAGAGCAAATTTTTGGAATTCACTAAATTATAGTTTGAGGATAAAGTGCACTTGATTCATACCATGTTATTTTCACTTGCATGATACGCTTAGGAAAGCTGGACAGTGAATAAGAGAGATAGGAGGAGAATTGATGCTTTTGAATTATGGTGCTGGAGACAAATATTGAATGTACTATGGACTGCCAAAAGAATCAACAGACCCATCCTAGAAGAAGTGCAACCAGAGTGCTCCTTGGAAGCAAGGATGGCTAAACCATATCTTATGTATTTTGGACATGTTGTTAGGAGGGACCAATCCCTGGAGAAGGACAGACATCATGTTCAGGAGACTGGCAGGCTGAGGAAAAAAAGAAACCCTCAATTGGATAGATTGACACAGTGACTCCAGCAATAGGCTTAAACATAAAAATAATGGTGTGCCTGGCACAGAGTCAGGAGTGTTTTGTTTGTTATGCATAGGGTCACTATTAGTTGGACCTAGACTTGATGGCATCTAATAACAACAACAATTTATTCATTTTTGGCTTGATAATAAAAATTCATGGGCTGAGATTTTAAACTCAATTGGTAGAGTGCTTGTTCTGCACTCTATAAGTACCCTGGTTCAATCCCCAGCACCTCAAAAATGAGAGCAGAATGTAGCAGTCCAATCTCCAAAACAATTCTGAAACGATCAGCCATTGAAAACCCTATGAGGGTTGCTATGAGTTAGACCTGACTCAATAGCACCTAACAACATGTAAAAATTCATGGCTTAGAAGTCACAACATCATAATACTTACAAGTCAGTTACCTTCTAGTTAAAATAGACACAACAATGATCTATAACTGGATGCTATTTTTTCCTGACAAAAGAGAGAAAAGCAGATTTAAATAAAATGCAGAGTAATTATGTTAGTGACTAATTAGCTGAATTATTATGACCATTTCCTCCACCAATAGCAGCAAGTTACTTAAAAGCAGTATTAGAATATAGCCTGCTCAAAGAATGTCAAGGTCTGAATTTGGATGGACCTAATGAATGTGAGCCTGCAGCCATAGTACTATGGTGTCTGATCTCATCAGATCTTGGAAGCTAAGCAGGGTTGGGCCTGGTTAGCACTTGGATGGGAGACCACCTGGGAACATCAGGTGCTGAAGGCTTGGGAGAAGGACTCAGCAACCCACTCCCCCAAAACAATCAGCCTTTGAAAACCCTATGAATAGCAGAGAAGCACTGACAATACTGTTTCGTCTGTTTTACACAGGGTTGCTATGAGTTGGACACCGACTCAATGACACCTAACAACAACAATCTACGTGAAAATCATCTATATATGATTCATCTGAAATTGGTTTTTTGCCCAGGTTTCCTGAGCATGTGTTTCCCTAAAGTTCACTCTTCACCATTTCTGGGTCTCTGGTACAACCAAGACAAAATCTCTGGTTATTTCATCCACTTTTGTAGAAGCTGGGAACACATCACCCCCTGGACACCATGAGGACATGTGTGGTTTATGGGCCCCAGAGATCATCTGTGGATAAGAGGGTCCAGTGGTCAAATAATTTTATAAACTATGGTCATTTACCTCTTGAATATTATTAGTATATACAAATTATTAAAGAGCTGAGATATCAGAAATCTGTTTTATTTTGCTTAGTCCAATGTTTCCCAGACCTAATTGACCAAGTACCCTTTTTTTTCCTGACATAATGGTCACTACAGAAACATAGCTAATTAACATCTTGGGAGTCTTGCAATTTTATGTTAAATGGATAAACATTTGGTTTTTCAGTGCTCTCCCAAATTATACTAATTGGCTTTTCCTCTAATATGTCTTCTCCTCTTCTTTCTCTCTTGACATCTCAGGTCATTGGCCCCATCTTCAGACAAGATTTGTCTTCAAATTGCCAGCCACGGGGACATACTTCCTCTCCCCCAACACATTGGCATATTGATGGATGTTTTGGAGGTCTTAGACCTGAGAGCCAGAGATTAGGCTTGAGGACTAGGCTCAAAAGGTGGTGGATCTTTCTTCCTACTGCCTAATTTATATACCTATATGATAAAGCTGAATGGGGACTATTTATCAATAACTTGATTTTTTTTTAAATTGCTTCTAATAATCAAGAATAATGTGAAGTACCAGAATAAATATGAATAAATGGCCAAATGTCTTGGGTTTGGGAAATGGTCATGCCCAACACTACCCGTGTGATTTTCTTTTAAGTGTTTGATAGTGGATATCCTCATACATCCAAATACATGCCTTGCAGTATTGCTTTGAGGATCCAGGGAGGTAACATAGCATATAGAGTTGAGATTTACACACTGTGACTCAGATGTGAAAAAAAGTAAATCTATTTTTAGTGATTGAATTAAAATTGTTCATGAACCTTCTACCAACCCTAAAGTATATAAAGAATTATAATTCTTTATTCTCTTATATTCAGTTATTAATTTAAGGCTGGTATAATTACTGTCTATATTTTTCTTCTGTCTTCTCTTTTCTTTCTTTTCTCTTTTTTCCTTTCTTTCTTTCTTTCTTTCTTTCTTTTTTCTTTTTTTCAGTATTTGGGTATTGAACCCAGGGCCTGTGTATGCTAGGCAAGTGCTCTACTACTGAGTCTCACCACCAGCCCCTTTTTATTGTTTATTTTGAAATGAGGCATTGTCAAGTTGGGCAGGCTGCCTCTGGCCTTGAAACTGTAATCCTCCTGCCTCAGCCTCCTGAGTCGCTGGGATTATAGGCATGTGCCACAGTGCATGGCCTACAGTTCTTTTTTGGAATGGGAGGGCAGCTAAATAGTTTTCTCCACCTTCTTCCCCCATGGCTTTTGGGCTCAGGAGTACGTTGTATAACACTATGGTTCAAAGAGTCTGGTTCAGCTCAGTTGGTACAATGCTGCTTTTCACTCTCTGAGGCCTGGGTTCAATCCCCAACTCTGCAAATATGGGAGAAGGACACTGCAGCCCAATCCAAAAGCAATCAGCCATTGAAAACTCTATGAGGGTCACTATGAGTTGGACCCGACTCAATGCTACCTAACAACAGCAACTTGGTCCAGAGTCCTGAGCAAGAAGCTCTGTTTTATGTGCTGAGGTGCAGGCCTCTCCTGGGGATTGAGAGATCTTATTTGCTTCCTGAGCACCTTCCCAGAATCCCCTGCAAGCACCCAAGGGTGTTCCTCATGGTTTCAAAGTCCCTTCTGTCCTTGGCCTCCTGGTCCCCACTCCAGGCTTCGGAAGGACTGTCAATCCTCTCAGCATGTGGCCTTCTACCCACCATTCTACATAGCTGAAGTAGAAAGCTGCTTGTGAAATGATGGTGATGTTAGATAGCTTTCCATCACTACAACAAATAGCCAAAGTAACCAACTTTCAAATGGAAAATGGTTATTTTGGCTCAGTTTTGGAGGTTTCAGTTGATGATCAATTAACCTGTTGCTTTTAGGCCTGTGGTGAAGCAGCACCTCATGGCTGGAAAGTGAAAAAAGAGCAGGAAGGAGCTGGGGTCACACAGTCCCCTTCAAGGACACAGACTCAGTGATCTGAAGACCTCTTGCTAGACTCTACCTCTTAAAGGTGCCACCACCTCCCTATAGCCCCACACCAAGGACAAAATGTTTAACACATAAGCCTTTCGAGGACACCCCTGATCCAAACTATACTAATTAAGTAATTTGTAGAGATGCCATAACCACTCAGAGAACTCAGCTTGGACGCAAATAGCCACAAACAAGCAGCTAGAATAAACTTAGTGGCATCACACAAACATTCTAGCAAAAGTTACATGAAGATGTGTCATTGGAGACTAGACATAAGAACTACTTTCACACCTGCCTCAGAAAGCCTAGCAGTCTCTGGAGCAGGGCTACCAGGCAACCAAAATTCTCCATGTCCATCTCTGGGATCACACTGTGCTCTCTTGCCCTTTCTCTCTTTTCTTGCCATATTGGGGGTGCACTTGTTTTGGCAGAGCCCAAGCCACACCTGGAATCCCAAATGTAAAGGAATCTGGGAAATGCAGATTATCTTTGAACTTTTCAACCTTGGCCATTTAGAGTAGTACCCAAAAGAGAGTTTGGAGTGAGAAATCAGTTAGACAATCCACAGCGCATGCAAACCCTCCCCCAGCCTATCTGTTGCTCTGTTGATGTTTTCTTGTCAGCTAGCCCCTCCCTTCCCCAAACTATGCTTCCCATGCCACCTTGCCCCATCCCTTCTTGTAGACCCAGGAAGGCTCTAAACCTAAGCCTTTTGTTGTCCAGTTCCTTCCACTTCCTTCTAGAACTTATATTTACTTTTCCACTTAAGGCGTATTGCCCTGCCACCATTTCCTCTATTCACACCACAATATACATTACAATAAAACTTTATGCCTTTTAACTATAAAGGAAAACTATAATTACACATACAAAAGAAAACTATTCTATGACTTAACAAAGCAAAGGTTTCAAGAAAAAAAAAATCTTACTCTGGACTTAAGAAAACACACAAATGTTTTGAATCCAATGTCAGTCCAGGATGCTTGGAGGAAAGAATGACGTTTAGAAGGTAGGGAGGTACAGCAGAGACTAGCTGGAACCATGGAATGCTTTCCTTCTTCCAGGGCTTATTGGAAGACCATGGTGTGTAAGCTTCCCTGAGGGAGGGTAGCCTTCACTTGGATCAAGCCAGGATCACGTGCAGGAAGATCATGTGTACCACTTCCCTCAGGTCTACAGGCAAAGCACTTCTGTTCCTCCCCCTCATTTTTATTCTCTTCATCTGGCTGGCTGAATTCAGAGGCTCAGCAGAGGATGGCAGAGTGATTCTTACAAGATGGTACAACCACAGAATGGAAGAAGCAGGGTCTCCTAAATGACCACAAAGAAGACTTTTCCCTGAACTCTTGATTATAATGTGAATCAAAAATCATTTAGATTTGTTAAGCCATTTAAATTTTGGGATTACTTATGATGTTGGCAATTGTGATCACTCTAAGTACACCAGAAGGATGCAGCATGTATCAGCCATGAAATGTTGTATCCACAGTATGGTTATAATACTGTTGTTTTTAGGTGCTGTCAAGTCAATTCCAACTCATAGTGACTCTCATAGGATTTTCAGTGGTTTCAGGATTGTTCCAGGAGTAGATTGCCACATCCTTCTCCCATTTTTGTAGTGCTGAGGATCAAACCCAGGTGTGACCCTGTTTAGAGTCTGAGATCTGATGACTCCTCTCCTTTCTTGGACTAGCTAGTTTCCTTAGAATTTGGGTTTCAAATTTTGCCCATTTAGCCCAACTCCTATACCAAGCAGCACAATGGTTCCCCAGTGAACCCTTAGATCCTACTACACTCATAAACATCCCCTTTAAGGCCCTCCATCAGGCCTTTATACAGGATACAAGTCCCAGGAACTTGTCCTGGGACTCTCAGACCCAAACAAGACCTTTACCCTACACAATTTTTCTCTGGGACCCCTAGGGTAACAACAAGGTCCCTCCCTTGAACCCATGGCCTATCTTTCTGAACAATTAGACCCCACCTCTCATGGGTAGGTTTTCTGCTTGAAAGTACTCATGGCTGCTACCTCTCTAACAAAAAAGGCATTTAAACTAACTCTAGGTGCCAAAAATCACAGTACATTCCTCCTGCAACCCAGCTGCAACTTTCAGGAACTTGTTTTCAATGAGATACAGCCCTTTTTTCCTCTTCTTCCCTCACCTCTTCAAGAATACCCTATCTTACTCAGGACACACTCCAAAGTCCAACTAGGGGCCCCATTCCACCTAAACCCTGCCTCCCTCCTCCCTTCCCTTAACCAAGTACCTTCCCATGACTGTGAGGAAATAATTCTCTTTTACAACTAAACATTTCACAACATCCAAAATACTCCTTTCCCACCTCCCACCAAAACCTAGCTCATTGCCAGAAGCTCAACTGCTTACAATGTCCCAAAGAGGGGCTGCTTGTGCTATTATTTCTTACCCACCTCTTATAATTATAGAAACCTCCCCAGGATACCTCTTCTCAAAAGGCTGAACTCATTGCTCTGACTAGGGCCCTGCTCCTTGCTCCAAACAATCCCATTAATATCTACTCTGACTCCTGGTATGTCTAACATATTATAAACCAACATGCAGCCATCCGGGCTGAACAGGCATTCTTTACAACCAGGGGGTCCCAAGTCACCAATGGGTGATAGATACATAGACTTTTACAAACTGCCCATCAGCCCTTAAAAATCTGTCATTCATTGCAAAGGTCATCCAGTCTCCACTGCTCCAATTTCTGTAGCAAACAATTTGGCTGACACAGTCAAAGCCATTGTAACCCCAAATGCTCCCCCTTTCCCTTCAGGCCCCTTTTTCCTTCCATATAACCCTCATACACACCCAGGAAACACTCCTCCTCAGGGACTAACACAAAAACTCCAAGGGATGGTTCATAAGAAACAACAAACTCCTCCTCCCCTCCCAACAGGCACACTAAATGCTGACCCAGCTACACAGCCTGTTCCATGTAGGTCCCAGACCACTGGAGCTCTTCCTCCATCCTATCTTATTCTGCTCACACCTCCTCTCTGTACTCAATAACATCACAAAACAGCAGCACACCTGCCTGACACATAATCCCCAAAGAGGCGCACACTCTGTTCCCTCCTCACTCCAAGCCAGAGGACACCTCTCTGGAAAAAAGTGGCAGTTAGACTTCACTCACAGGCCTCCCATCAAAAAGACCAAGTGCCTCCTTACCCTCACAGACACCTTCTAAGGGTAGATTGAAGCCTATCCTCCTTCATCTGAAAAGGGCTCAGAGATCATTAAAGTCCTCTTAAAGGACATTATCCCCTGCTTCAGAGTGTTCCTAACCCTTCAATCAGATAATGGCCTGGCCTTTATTTCACAAATAACCCAAGAGGTAGCAGAGGCCCTAAACACCCCTTGGAGATTACATATGCCATATTACCCTCAATCATCAGGCAAGATAGAACGGGCTAGCCATCTCCTTAAAACACCTGTCAAACCTGTTGTCTGGCCTCCATATGCCCTGAACCTAGCTGTTACCCCAGCCACGATCCACCTACGGCAATCCTCTGAAGGCCCTCATCCCTCAGCCCATTTGAAGTAAAGTATGTGAGACCCTTCTGCTGTAGAACCTGCCCCTCTTGAATCCCCAACTGAGATTATTTCCTTACCCTAAAACTCATCCAGACTTTCCTGTGAAAACATTCAGACCTTAGCTCTCACCTACCCATCCCTAAAGATCCACTCTCCACAGAACAACCTGGAGATTGGGTCTCAATACATAGATATCCCAGACAGGCTAAACCCTCACCTACCACCTTCACCTCCTACTTGGAGGGCCTTTCACACTCAGCCTTACTCCCATGGCCATCAGGGTCACAGAATCTCACACATGGCACCACATCACCAAAGTCAAATCCTACACAAGGCCCCAGTATTCCTGCACTCTAAGTGGACCCTTATCCATAAACTTACAGGTTTTACCAGAGAAGGAGGCCAAAGCCCTTCCTAGAGGGGACCATCCTCAACCTCCCCATTTCCAAAAAGACCCTCCTGAAGTTCCTGTGGGACACATTCCTCCAGGAGTTCCAATGGGATGACCCCCTCAAGGTTTATTAACCCCTTCCATTTCTCTTCCCCCATATCTCCAAACCCCTTAACTGGGCCACCGGTATTACCCACTTATCTCAGCCCCATCCTAAATTTAACCACCACCTTACTTAATCTAAGAAATCCCTTCTAGAGCCAGTCCTGTTGGAAATGCCTCACTTGTCCCATACAGCCAATGAACCCTTCCAGCAGCACTGGACACTTGGTCAGCACCTCCACAGCCTTATTTCATCCCTTCCACAAGACAGAGCTGTTTGACACATCTGATGATCATTACCTAAATAGGGGAATTCTAAGACTGAAAATTACCAAAAACAACATCCCACAATTCCTTTTTAAGCAGAGCCAAAGGCTCCTAAAGGAGCCAACTCACTAGGGCGTCTCCCTTATCTCCCAAGCCTCTTTATGCTTCACCCGGCCCACTGTCCCTCACAGTGTCCCTGTTGGGACAGTTCTTCCTCACCTTTGCAGTGTTACCATAATTCTATGAATTCCCACAAACTTCTTTTCCTATTGCCCCACCTGTGAAGCACAATGGAGATTTATAGGGTCCCCGTTGATACACCAACCCAAACCAACCCAACAGGGGCCTATTGTTGGGGCAGACAACCCTCAAGGCTACAGGCAGACTTTATTAAAAAGAGTTCCAAAATTCTCAAGGGATGTCACCTGTTACCCTTTCCATCCCCCTATCACATCCATATAGACCAACATACTTATGGCCTATATGCAGAAATGCCTCAAATATCTAGGACCCCATATCCCTTTCAACTCCTAACAGCAGCCACCTTACTACACTCATCCTGATATTTGACTTCCCTGACTTTTCCAAGACTAGATCTCTCTCCAAACAACCCTCTGAGAAACTGACCTTACAAACTGATTTCTCCTTCTTCATGGAAGCTGAGGTGGGAGAATTTGGCTCTGTGACCCCAGTGCCTTCCTATGCCTCCCTATCGATTGGACTGGCACCAGCTCGATAGTCTATCTCTCCTCTAACACCAATATCACCCCCCTTGATACCCCATTCCCTGTATCCCTGACCACTCCGCTCTGTGCAGAGAGAACATTTCAGCTCCTACCCCTGGTGGTAGCTGTTGGCATCATTGCTGGAACTGGCACTGGAAGAGCAGGATTGAGGGCAGATCTCTGAGGTAACCCATCTCTCACAAGAACTCACCTCTGCCCTAAAGGAGATGTCCCAACAGACTGCAGCCAGGACTGGTTCCCTGCTGGCTGAAGTCCTGGGGCAATTTGCATTTTTTAAAGAAAGAGATTGTTTCTTCACTAACAAGTCAGGATTAATTAGGTACAGAATGGCACCCCTACATCATCAAGCTGTTGTTGTTAGGTGCCCTCAAGTCAGGTGGGACTCATAGCGAGCCTATGTATAACAGAATGAAACACTCCCTGATACTGTGCCATGCCTGGCAGTATGTCAGTGCTTCTCTGTTATTCATTGGGTTTACGATGGCAGATTGTCTCGGCATTGTTTTGGGAGTGGGCTGCCAGGTCCTTTTCCCATTTTTGAAGTGCTGGGGATTGAATTCAGGGCCTCAGAGAGCACAGAGTAGCACTCTAACAACTGGGCTAATTCCAGCCCCCATGACCAGGCTACCTGGTTCCTCCTGGCTAACATCCCCTTGGAAGCAATAGTTCTATCCCTTCTGAGCCCCCTCATCATAGTCCTGCTCATTCTGCTGTTTGCTCCCCTCCTAATTCACTTTCTGAGCTCTTCCACTGAGGCACAGGTGAAGAAAATTTCCACAGCAGTGGCAACCCAGTTTCACAAGACGCCTCTAAGGACACACCAGCAAGTCTCCTGTCAACATTTGGCTTCTCCCTCTGAGGATGCCTATGCTCTCTTCTTCAAGAAACAGCTGAAGGAGAAGAAAACTCTGCCCCTCTTCCTGTATAACCAAAGCCAAGAATGAGAGAATAAAGGATCATACAGACAAGGCTCCAAGGTCAGAGTGATACCCAAGACAAGGTGGCTAGACATTCAAAACAAACTAGCCCCCAAGGTCAGAGCAGGTGGCTGGACAGAAATGACCTATCTGTTCTGTCCCCCACCCCTTCTCCAAAAAAACTCTCCCTTACTATGTTTCTCATCAAAACCCCACCAGCCCTATAAAAACCCCTGAGCATGAAGCAGGAGCTGCCCTTCCTGTTCAGATGTGACACTGCCTGAGTGGGTGTCCCTGCACCTTTGCTTGCTTCCAATAAACTTGATCCAGCAGGTCAGAGTGTTCTTTTGTGTCTGTGAGCCTTCCCTGCTACATTTTCTCTATCAACTGGGACTTAAGTTTTTGGGCATTCTTATTCTAAATATTGAGTATGTAATCATCAAATTTTATGTCACCAAGGATTATAGCCTTGTTTGGCTTCTTACAATATTTCAATCTCTGGAGACTAGCTAGCTTGGTTGGTAGAGTACCTGCTCTGTACTTTCTGAGGCCTGAGAAGGACCTGGCCGCCCACTCCTGAAATGATCCCAAAACAATCAGCCATTGAAAACCCTATGAATAGTAGAGAATCACTGAAGACATAGTGGTGGGCATGGTACAGTGTCGGAGAGTGTTTCATTCTATTGTACAGAGAGTCACTATGAATTGGACCTGACTCAACAGCACCTAACAACAATAACAACAACAACAACAACAAGAGACCAAATATGTGCCCTTTTTCTAAGAGTTGCCCACTTGACTAGTACAGTGTTTGGTAGAGATTTCAAAAAGTGTTTCTTGACTTGCTGATTGCTTTTTGTGACCTCTCTCAGAGCTGAATCCAAGAAAACCTAGATAGGAAAGACTTATCCTTTTAAACGTGCCTTCCACAAAATTAAAAAATCAGCAGGTGATTTATATACAAGGTTATCAAAGAAGTTAGGTGGTCTCTCTTGTCCTGGGTGTAAATCACTGCTGCATACCCAATATGGGATGCTCCTCAGGGGCGCTGAAAGTGGAGCACCCTTTAGGAACGTCTTCCTAGGGAAAGACTTGAAGGGCTGGCTGACTTCCTCTGGAGCCCACTAAAGCCATAAGTTATGACTTCAGGTTTCTGCTTCTGGATTTTCTTATTAAAACAAAATTCCCTTAGCCATTTTTTTCCTTGGTATTAAAAAGTTTGGTTGTTTTGAAAGTTAATATATTTCTGGCTTAGAAAAAATAAGGAAAACACTCCTAATTTGTTCACATCATTGTTGCTGTTGACTGGGGTCCAATTTATAGCAACGCCTCATGGCTGTTTCGGGATTATTTTTCAGGGCTGCCACATCCTTCTCCCATTCTTGTGGTGCTGAGGATCAAACCCAGGTCCTCAGAAAGTGTGGAGCAGTACTCCACCAACAGAGCTAAACTTCACCCCTTTGTTCACATAGAAATAATAATTACTAACATTTTTATGTGTTTCCTTGTAACTTTTCCCATATATGTATATAAAATGCAATTATTCTTTGTGCGTGTGTGTGTGTGTGTGTGTGTGTGTGTGTTGGAGATTGAACCCAGGGCCTTGTGCATGCTAAGAACCTGCTGTACTCCCAGCCAAGGCAGTTTTTCTTATACCAAACAATATTCTTTCATGTATTACAACCATTTTGAGTACTTCTCTGTCATTAACTATTCTTGAAAAATATGGCAATAGAATAATAATGCATATTAAGCATGTAACAATGTATTTACTTATTTATTTTAGAAATTTAAGAAGCTAACATCTTTTGTTAATATAGATAATGTCAAAGTAAGCATCCTTCTATACATATCATGTGCTCTTGTTAGATTTCTTCAAGAGATCATCTTATAAGTATTTATACCAAGAATAAATTTTGTACATTTCTGAAGCTTTTAATACACATTATCAAACACTTTTCAGAAGTTTATGGAAAGGTATTTCTACTAGCATATATAAAAAAATCCATCTTGCCTTATCTCCATTTTTCATTCACTGATACTGAAATTAGAGGATTTCTTAGTCTAGATTCCAATGAATTTTTGTCCTGCTTCCTGAGGTCTGAGGAGACCCTGAAATGGTATGCCAAGTTTTATGTACGTGCATATTTTTGGGAGGAGAAAGTTCTTGATGATGGGTATTTTAAGAATTGAACTAGTCTTGTGGTTTTGTTTAATTTTTCATGTTGTAGAAAACAAATGAGTTTGAACACTTCTTGGTACATTTATTGGTCGTTTGTCTTTCTGCTCCGGAGAATTGTCTTATGTCATTGTTCATGTTCCATTGGAGTATTTGTCTTTGTCTTTTTGATTTGCAAGAGGCTTTTATATGTGAAAGAAATTAATCCTTTGTATTCCATATTGTGCGTGTGCATGCATGTGTGCACGCACGTGCACATGTGTGTGTGTGTGTGTGTGTGTGTGTGTATTTGTCTGTTTTGCAGTGCTGGGAGGTTGAACCCAGGCCCTCACTCATGCTAGGCAAGTGCTCTACCACTGAGCTGCACTCTCAGCCCCTTTTTTATTTTTTATTTTGATACAGAGTCTCAGTAAGTTGCACAGGCTGTCTCTAGCCTGCAACTTGCAATCCTCCTGCCTTAGCTTCTCCAGTTGCTGGGAATACAGGTGTGGAGCACTGTGCCCAGTTTTGTGTGTGTGTGTGTGTGTGTATGTGTGTTTCATAGAGAGAGATTTAAAATTTCTGTGGAATCAGAGTCATTGAATGTTTTCTTTTCTTTGTTAACTATCATTTTAATATATAAGAGGCCCTTCTCAGTTAGAGATCAGTACAATATATGTTTGCAACTTCTTGCAGAGTTTATGGTTTCCCAAGTATTTAATCCATCAAGAATTTTATTATTCACTCATTTATTTATTTATTCTCTTTACAAGTATTTATTTTGCTCTAATTATGTGTCAAGCACTTAATATGAAGCAAGATTTTGGCTTGATATTTTCCCCAAACTCACTTAGTCATTTTTTCCCATTATGGTTTGTTGAATTCTCTACTGCTTTTTAAAAATTACATTTTACTAAATTATATTAAATTTATTAAATATTAAAATTTTACTTCTTGTACGTTTATCTCAATATAACTACTTATATTTTTGTTAAACTCTAAATTTGTTCATTGTTATACTAAATAGATATGTTTAATAGTATATCAATAAATAAATGTTAAAAAATATGTTTTCAATGCTATTTATTTTATTTCATTCATTTTTCTTTGATTTTTCCCGTAATTCCACTCTCTTTTGATGACTGTAGCTCTAGAGTTTATTTTAATATTTGACAGGGGTTGCTTCTTCTCATTATTCTTCTATAATTTTGTAGAAATCTAAAATTGCTCTTTTTTTCAGATGAACTTGAGAACCATTTTGTCAAGAGTATTGATATCATGTGTAGCAATTTAAAAATACATTTGTAATTATTATGTCCTCCCTTCTTTATGCCTCCCAGGATGATCTGTACATCATACATCTGAACTCACATCAGCCTTAGGTTTCTATTCATTTCCACCAGTATTTCTAACAGTTTTGATGTCACTTTTATTTATGTAGTTTGATGTTTTTCCATTTGAGATGCACAATTTCCTGACTGCTTATTAATTCATTATGCATTTTAGATTGGGACTCTGGATCTCAGATTTATGTCCCTGATGATACATAGTTACTGGCCTGGATTCCCCTGAAATCTGAAAACATTAGGATGCAGAGAAACCGAGTAGCAGATGAGGCAACCTCCCCTTCCATCCTCATATTCCTGTGCACTTTGGAAATAGATCCTCTATAACCCAAGAGAATTGCTTAGTTCAAAGTATCTCTTTCTAATCTCAAAGAACTCCTCGAGTGAGGCAGAATTAAGTAGATTTGGTCACTCTTACCAATTACAGAATCCCTTCCTTATACTGGATACATTTTCTTTTCCTTTTTATAATCATTGTTTTTCTTCATTCTATTATCTAGTTTTATGTTCTTTGGGTTTGTGCCACTTTTCTTTTCACTTTTATATGATAGTTTTTCCTAACTCTATTTTCTGGTTTTATGCTTTTGGTTTGTGCAGCTTTGCTAATTCTTCTGTTTGTTCTCTTTTGCTATAGGAACTGTATTTTTGTTTGTGTGGTTTTTTTCCTCCCTAGGAATTCAGAAGCTTGTCTCAGTGGAAGTCAATCCCTGCTTGATATTTTTGGAAGGTTTGCTATGAATCTTGACTCAAGGAATGAATGCTGGGATGTGTGGTTGACAGCAGATCTTGGCATTTGCTTCTACTCTCACAAATGTCCTTAAACTCTAAGTCGTGCTTTAAACTGCGATGTATGGAGGATATTTAGTAACTTTCCCAGTTGTGATATAGCTCACAAGGGGTAGAGTTCTCATCTGCAGTGCTGCTTGTATTTCATGGAGAACTCACTCAGTAGAAAGCAGGAGGGAAGAAAGGAGGGCTGACCCTATCTTCTATCATGCCAAGAGAGAAAGCACAGGAGGAGCTCTGGTCTCTTGGGAGTGGGACAGACCTACACAGTGAAAAACAGAACTTTCTTCAGGGGAGCCAAAATTGCCCAATTGAGTATGGAGAAGCATGTACCTTTAATAGGGTTTTTTTTTTTTTTTTTCATTACTAGGGATTGATTACTAGGGATTCATTACTAGGCCTTGTGCTAGGCAAGTGTATTTCTACTGAGCTCCACCTCCAGGAATTTCTTGTTTTTTGTTTTTATTTTGAGATAAGGTCTCACTGAGTTGTACAGGCTGTATCTAGCCTCAAACCTGTGATCCTCCTGCCTCTGCCTCCTGAGCAGCTAGGATTATAGGACATGCACCACCATGTCCTGCTCTGTAATCTAATTCTTAACAAGTTATTTTCAGGAGTTTTCATGGGATAGCCTTTAATATGGGTTGCTAAGGAGAAGGAAGGGCTAGGATTTAGCTCAGTTGGTAGAGCGCTGTGCTGCAGTATCTGAGGTCCCGAGTTCGATTCCCAGCACCGCAAAAATGGGAGAAGGGCCTGGCAATCCACTACCAAGGCAATCCCAAAACAGTCAGCCATTGAAAACCCTATGAGGGTCACTATGAGTCGGATACCGACTTGACGGCACCTAACAACAACAAGGAGAAGGACGTGGCAATCCACTCCCTAAGCAATCCTGAAACAGTCATTGAAAACCCTATTAGGGTTGCTATGAGTTGAACATGATCAATGACACATTACAACAGCAACAACAAAGATAGAAGTTTCTGTTCTTCACTGTTTGCAAAAGTCTCTGGGCAAATAATTTGGTAAAATTATTTATTTTCTCTTTATAGAGATGTCTGTGGATTATCTGGTTACGAAAGATTTTTCTATACAGTTACTTCTTCCAAGTCTGTGCATTGTTACTTTTAACATAATCTTAGATATTGGAATTTTTACTTTATTAAAGCACAAACTTAAACTTGTAGAAATGTCTTTCTGTGTAGTAAGGAATTTAGTGGTTTATTTCCTGTGTTGCCTTTGCACTTTCCCATACGTGTTAATAGTCAATCTTATAGTTTTCATCAATAGCTTTTGCATTTTCAATTAGCATTTTAATCCAAATCTGCAACAGTTGTTTTTCTACTATGCAATTGGTTTTAAGAATTACCTCAAAGTTTCTCAGTCTATGATTTTTCTACCTTTAGTGCTTTATTTTGAGTTATCTCTTAACTTAATTTTCAACTAGTTTTCTCAAATTATATAACTGATATATTCTCTAAGGGCATCTCTTTTGCCTATATGTAGCAACTTAATTTAATATACAATTCTTGATCTACAAACTAAACTGCTTCCCTCAAAATTGAGCAGACATAGCTCCTTCATCTTTGTTTATTTTCTAACTAGGAGGAAAAGTCTGAAGTCTACATGTTTTTTTTTTTTAATTTCCTGAATCCTTTTTGGAATTTTGCTTGTTGAGATTCAATTTATACAGAAGATTCTTGATCTTTATAAAGTCAGTGAGCCATTTTCTCTCGAAGCTACTGTTTTCCGATCTACTTTACCTTCGATTGTTGCTTCTTGTCCTATTATTTTTGCTTTCTTCTTTTCCCCTAAGCCACATCAGGTTGGATCACTGTTCCCTTCTTTCCTCATTTGTCAGCTCCACCCTTGTTCTAGTCTCTTTTGCTTTTCCCTTTGTATTGTGTGTGCACTTCTTCAGCTTAGTCTCTGTTTCAGTGACTCCTTTTTCTGACATGCCCATCCTGATCTTCACTACCTCTGTTGTGCAACTGAATTTTGTTACTGAGGTGTATTTTATTTCTTTACATTTTTCTTTTTAAAATTGTTCTACTTAGTACCTCTGCCTTTATTTTCATCTGTTTCTGTAGATTTTTGTTTCACAGAAGTCATGCCCCTCTTGGGTCTCTCTCAGATCATCACACTACATCTCTCTTTCAAATTTAGACTTGTTAAAATAATTTTTAGTTGTATGTTTTCTATTTTTATATTCCAAGGATTGCAGCTTTCCCCTCCTGTTCTACTGTCTTTACATGGGGCCATTATTTAATTATTTATTTCTGTTTTACCTATTTTTCAAGGCAGGGTAGAATCTACTCAGGTTCAAAATTCACCAGTATGTGAGTAATAGTCTACACTTAGCCTTGTCTATGCTTCTCATTTTCAGAGGCACATTTGCCTATTAGCTAAGAGGAGGGATTCTGAAACCACATAGTTTGAGTTTGAATTGTGACTCTACCACATAATGTGTGATCTTGGCCATGTTCCTAACCCAAAACAAAACAAAAAAAGTGGGACTGCATCTCCCCACTTATAAAATAGAGATAATAAACAGTACTTCCCTGAAAAGATTTTATACAGATTAATGCTGTTGTTCTATGTAAGACTCATAGAAAAACTCATCGTACATAAGAAATGCTGCCTTTCACTGTTATCTCACTGTCTAACCCAAGCATCCTCTGCTGTAAGTCACTGCTGGGTGGTCAGTTCTTATCTACTCCAGGGTGAATCTGTGGATTAGTTCATTTTTGTGTCACTGTAACAAAACAACTGACTGTGAAATCAAAGGGAGGAAAGATTTATTTGACTCACAGTTCAGAGGATTTCAGTCCATGGAGACAGGGAAGGTGTGGCAGCCGAGCAGGTGGCTGGGCCTGTTGCAGTGGAGAGCTGCCCATATCATGACTGATCAGGAAGCAGAAAGCCTGAGATCTGGGAAGGTGTGGCAGCTGAGCAGGTGGCTGGGCCTGTTGCAGTGGAGAGCTGCCCATATCATGACTGATCAGGAAGCAGAAAGCCTGAGATCTGGGGCCAGGGTGAAACCTTCAAAGGCCCACCACAGGGACCTACTTCTGCCAAACAGGGGCTGAAGTTTCCACAGCCTCCAAAACAGCACCACTCACTGAGGCCTGAGCATTCCAACATGAATCCCAGGTACTATTTTACATTCGAGCCATAGCAGTCTTCTTCTTGAGGAAGTTCTATTTCTTCTCTACCAGTTTGTCTGACTCATAGCAACCCTATGAACAACAGAACAAAATACTCTCTGACACTGTGCCATACCCAGCATATTGTCAGTGCTTCTCTGCTATTCATAAGGTTTTCAATGGCGGATTTATTCAGGAGTAGGTTGCCAAGTCCTTCTCCTTAGCCTGAATCACCGGGTATTCCCAGGTTGTCTCCCATCCAAGAACTAACCAGGCTGACCCTGCTCAGCTTCCAAGATCAGGTGGGATCGGATGCCAGGGTACTATGGCTACAGATAGTTCTTCCCTAGTAAGTATATAAATAAAACAAATACCACTGGGATTCATCGCTTCCAGCCCCCTTCTGTTTTGGCTCCCTTTAGACCTCCACCTAAGCAAGCCCAGTTCTATTGTGAATTGCAAATTATGCTTTGTGGAAGGAGAAGGGAGTGAAGGATGAGCAGGGAAGAGGTAGAGCCTGGGTGAGCAGACTGAGTCCATGCAGTTTGGGGAATGGCCCATGGTTGTTATCATTTGAAAATTTGATACAGTGCGTGAAAATCTATATAATCCCTTCCATTGCAGGAAATGTGTTTATAACTCTGTTTTACAGTCTGGGACAGAGAACGAAGTGACAGCAATACATTTCTCATCCCATATGCTATATTTTGGATATTGATGCTCTCCAAAGGCCCATATGCTACAGGCTCAGTCCCCAGCCTAACGAGGTATTGGGAGGTGGTGGAACCTTTAAGAGGCGGGGCCTTTTGAGAGGAAGTTAGGTCATTAGGGGTGTGGCTTTGAACAGGACAGGAGGATCCCAGCCCCTCCTCTTTTTCTTTCTTTCTTTCCTGGCTGCCACAAGGTGAGTGGTTTTTCATGAGCCCATGGTCCCTTTCATGATGTGTTGCCTTGCTACAGGCCCAAAGGCAATGGGGTCCAGTGACCATGGACCTGAATCTCTGGAACCAGGAGCCAAAATTAACCTCTCCTCCTTATAAGTTAATTATTTCAAGGATTTTGTCACAGCGTGGGGAGTTGACACATTGTCCAGGTTTACAATGTATCCTGGGGTAATGTTGCATGAGGTTGGACAGTCTCTTCTTTTACATTGAATCCATTGTGCTGACACTAACTTGTTCCTTTGCTGTGTGTGTTTGGTTGGGAAAAGACACTGGATACATATCTTTGTTTCATTTATTCTCTCAATATTTATTAATTATACTTTCTGTGAAGCTATTCCTAAATCCCCCCTCATAACAATAAGTCCTACAGTGTCTTCCTTTTTGCACCTTGTACCAGATTCAAACTCATGCTATCTAAAAAGGAAGGCAGAGCGGTCAAATACCATTTCAAAATACCTACTTACAACTTGTGATGTGCCTCTCAAAATGAGATGCACCTCCATCTCCAGCAACTTATACACTCTCCTCCACTTTCAGGGTGCCTCAGTGGAGAACCCGGGGAAACACTAGTTTCACAGTGGCTAGGAAGCCACTAATGACTTTTTTAAGCAGAGATATTACATGTAAAAGAAAGGCAGACATGCCAAGAGGCAGGGAGACCAATGGAAAACACCTGCAATCATTCAAGAGGGGAATTAATGCACCTGGAATAGAATAGCAACATGGGAAGAAGGGGGAGGAAGGAAAATACTTAGGAAAGATTTAAGAGGTAGAATAACTTGGGGGAAGAAATGAGGAAAAACAGGAGACACTCATTGACTCCTAGGCTTATACTGTATGTCAGACAGTTGGTTCCATTCCTCAGGACAGAGGATTTAGGAAAAAGAGACCCTGTGTATCATAGTAGAGAAACCATAGGGGTGGGTCTCTCATAAGGGGGCTGAAGCTTAATTCAGATTGCTTACCCTATGCTCCTTCCATTAATATTTAATCAAGAAGATATAGGGAAGCATACTGCTCTTATTGCAGTGATTTCCATGAGGATTACTGTTTACATGAAAAATTTGTCTCTGAGTAAGCTGCTTCCAGCAACAGTTATTATTCTGAAAGCACCGAGCCCTGGTCATAGCTGCAAAAGCTCTCTTCTGTCATCAAGTTACTGTCCCCTCCCTACACAGGAATGTAATCTTTCAGATATGATATCTTGTGATTTTTTTTATCAGTCTCCATGACCTTTACATAATGCATCAAGAAAGCAATGGAATGAAACAGGGGCAGTAGAGAAGCACATTTGAGATGAATGGAGAGATTTGGAGACCTTCTTTACGGTATTCAGAATTGCTGGCAATGAGGACAGCAGGGCGGACGGAAGCCTCAGAAGACAAAGAATTGCATTCTGTGGGGGGACCTGCCCTTCACGTCTTGAGCCTCTGGCATCAAGATGTGAGCAGAAACAGGGTTCACTGTGGGAACTCACTTCTGCTGAGACTGTTTGCTGGAGCCGCGTGGTGGGAGGAGTACCAGAGAGGGAGCCAGAGACACAGGCTCAGCTCACTCTGTGCCACCTGCAGGGCACCTCTCCATTTGGGGTGTTGGTTTCATTACTGGCCATGTGAATGGGCCCTGTCAGTTGTAGAGCCTGAGGGGCCTCTATTTCTTCCTCATACCTGTGGAGGGAAAGCATTGGTGACAGATAAAAGGATTATAGCTAATCAAATTAGCTACATGTCAGTGATTCTTTGCATATGAGAAGCTGCTGGGTTCAATCCCCAGCACAGCAAAAATTGGAGAAGGAACCAGCAGCCCATCCCTGAAACAATCCCGAAATAATCAGCCCTTGAAAACCCTATGAACCGCAGAGAGGTACTGATATAGTGCTGGGCACAGCACCGTGTCAGGGAGTGTTTTATTCTGTTGTATATGGGGTTGCTATGAGTTAGACTCAACTTGATGGCACCTAACAACAACTAGACCCAGGCTCAGCATAACAGTGTTCTGATATCCATTTGTCTAAAGTATTGCCAGCTTCTTAATATCCACATTATCACCTGAATCTCTGTGTTTTCTTCCTGAGAGGCCGTCTTCACCTCATCCCTGAAACAGAGTCAGGGGCAGCCAGTGTCCCTCATTGTTGGCATGATGCCACTTCAACTCAGAACTCTGCCACTGTACCCTTTCCCAGAGCCATGTCTGGCATGAGGCAAATGGAAGATTCTCAGTCCATCCCTGAGAGAAGCCAGCAAAAAGTAATATCTGGAACATCCTTTAGACAGAATTTCGCCTCCCAATGTATCAGCTACTGCCTGACAAGAGAGTGGCACCAATCATCTGGTGACAAGCCCCATCAGCCACATTCTTCATGCTGGAACTGAAGTGACTGTGCCTATTACTAACCAGGAAAAAAGGATGCTACACCTCTTCCACACAGAGGACCCTACAGCCCTCAGAATAGCCTGACAACTCAGGGGGTGATGAAAGGTATAGGGAATTTCCTCATGATGTCCATCAACTTAAGTGGGTGGCAAGGGAGTACAAGAGATTTATGGATGACATCACAGAGTGGTCCAGAGAAGATCTCTGCTGGTTTGTATCCATGCTTTATTTTTTGTTATCGTCATGTTGTTGCTGTTGTTAGGTGCCATGGAGTCGGATCCGCATAGGGACCCTAAGAACAGCAGAACCCTTCCACCATGCACAAGATCTTTATATGTTTGAGCCCATTATTGTAGTCATTATGTTTCTTCACATTTTGAGTTGTGCCACATCAGCAAATAGAGGTCCCAGGGGCTTTACTCCATTCCCAACTTTAGGGTTGACTCTATTTTGAGGAGGCAACTCTTCCCTAGTTGTCTCTTGAATGCCTTCCAGCCTTGGGGACTCATTCTCCTGCCCTCTATTTGATAGCACTTCTTTGTTATTCCTAGAATTTACAATGGCTAATTGTTTTGGTAGTGGGCTGCCGGGGCCTTCTCCCCAGTCTTAGTCTGGAAGCTCAGCTGACATTTGCTGGTATCTGAAATGCTGGTGGCATAGCTTTCAGCATCACAGCAATGCGCAAGCCCCCACAGCATGACAAGCTAATAGACATCATACTCATAATGAAGAGAACCAATCACTCACAAGGGATTTTTTTAAATCCAGGTGAGCTCTACGTCAGGGTCCCCAGGTCACAGGCAGTGGAGTAGCAGGACTGTTAAGAATCAGGTTGCACAGCAGGAGGTGAGGGCGGACAATGATCCAGCTTCATCTGTATTTATAGCCATTTCCCATCTCTTGCAGAACCACCTAAGCTCCACTTTTGGTCCATGGAAAAATTATCTTCCATCAAACTGGACTCTGGTGCCAGAAATGTTGGGAACCCCTGCTCTACATGACAACAGTACCCATTCTATGATCTATTGTGTAAATTAGGAATGTTTTTGGCTACAAGTAACCTAAATCCCACATAACAGTGGCTTTATGACACACATTTATTGTTTACTTGGAAGGGAATTATAAACATAACTGCCTCATACTTGATTCAATAACTTAAGTTTGTCACTAAAAAGCCCAGTTTTTAGCATCAGGCGCAGTAGCACATGCCTGTAATCCCAGCAACTCTGGAGGTGGAGGCAGGAGGATCACAAGTTCAAGACCAGAGGGAGTTTACTGTCTCAGAAAGTAAAAAAAAAAATTGGCTGAGGGTGCAGCCCAGTGGTACAGCTCTTGCAAAGCATGCAAATACGAGGCCCTGGGTTCTACTCACAGTACCACAAAAAAAAAAAAAAAAAAAAAAAAAAAAAAAAAAAAATCCAAGCTGTTTCCATCTTTCTATTCTGCCATCCTGGGAAGATTGGCTTTTGGTTTTTGTGCTTGTTGCCTTATGGTTACAAGATGGCTGCTGTGGAGCCAAGTATCAATTGTATTCAAAAGCAATTAGTGTGAATCAAGGCAATAGGCTCTTTCCTCATAAGGTTCTGTTTATTAAAACAAAACAAAACAAAATAAAACTCTGCCTTCCTCAAATTCCCTTTACGTTTTATCTGGCAGAACTAGGACACAGGGCATCCTATCCTCATGGGGAGCTGGGAGAGGTCAAAGGAGAAGATTTTGAGATGAGCTTTTAGATTGTCAAACACTAGTGTCTTCCACACCCAGTGAATTGCCTTAAGGCAGGAGAAGCCTTCATCTTCCTTAGAGGAAGCTACTTCTGTTTTCTAAGGCTACAAAGACCTTTGTAGGAGGAACAACAAACTATAGCTGCCTTGGACAAAAATCTATTCAAGCTTAAAATGCAAAAGCTTTAACTGCTCTGAGCCGTCACCAAGGAGAGATAAAATAAGTCTGCTCTCTCAAGCCCTGGGAGATGCTTGCAGTGTGATTATTTTTTTGGCTGGGAAAGCTGCTTAGCCAACAGAAAAAGAAACGTACCTGAACATTTATGAGGCGGCTTTTCAAAGACAGCGGCCCATCTTCCTTTCTTCCCCTCCTTCTCCCCTTCCCTGTAAGGAAACACTTAGCAAAACTAAATAAATTATCAGCCAGGGCATGAAGAAAGGCTCTCGCAGGGCAGCGCATGGAGTCTGCCGAGTAAAGGCAATCTTTGGAGCTGAAGTCATCCGCATCAGCAGGGAAGAGGCGGGGATGGGAGAGGCTTGATGGGGGAAATGGAAGTGAGCATGGTCCTCTTCCCTTTGCTCCTCCCCTTGGATCAACAGATGGGACCTGGGGCTGACCCAAAGGACTGGGTGGCCAAACTGTTGTCATTTGAGGCCACTAAGGTGCATGCGATTGTTGAACTGGAAGAAAGCACTGTTGTGGAGGGGCTGAGCATGGCTTGGAGCCAGTGGGCCTGGCTTCTAAGCTTTGCTCTACCATTTTGTTGCTGGATGACTGCTGATAAATCAATGGATTGTTCTGGACTTCGCCTTATCTAGAAAGTAATAGTAGTCTTTCTCTTGGTTATGATAATAACCTTGTTGATAATAGTCCTTATTGTGGACTGAATTGTATCCCTCCCTAATTCATATGGTGTAGCCCTAACATTCAGGGTGACTGTATTTGGAGAAGGAGCTTTTGGGAGGCAACTGAGGTTAAGTATGGTCCTTAGGGCTGGGATTTAGCTCAGTTGGTAGAGTGCCGCTTTGCAGTCTCTGAGGTCCTGAGCTCGATTCCCAGCACCGCAAAAATGGGAGAAGGATGTGGCAATCCACTCCCAAGGCAATCCACTCCCAAGGCAATCCCAAAACAATCAGCCATTGAAAACCCTATGAGGGTCGCTATGAGTCGGACAGGACTCGGTGGCACCTAACAACAAACAATAACAAGGTCCTTAGGGTAGAGCCTGATCCCATAAGGCTACAGGCCTTAGAAGAAGAGATAAAGAGATACTTTGCCTCTCCATACTCTCAGAGGGAAGGCCATGTACCAAAATAATACCAAGATGGCTGCCTGCAAGCCAGGAAGAGGACTGTTATGTTTTGATTATGAAATATCCCCATAGGCTCATGTATTTGAATGCTTGATCCCCAGCTGGTGGTACTATTTGGGGAGGTTGTGGAAACATAGGTTCAGGAGGCTGTGGGATCTAGCTAGATAAAATAGGTCACTGGAGGTGGGTTTTTAACGGTATATTATTCCTGGCCACTTCCTGTTGCTCTCTTTGCCTCCTGGTCAGCCATGAAGTTAGCTGCTGTGCTCTGCTATGTCTAACCTGCCAAAATTGACTGAACCCACTGAAACCATGGGCTAAAAAAAAAATCTTTCCTCCTTTAAATGGTTTATGTCAGATAATTTTGTTGCAATGATACAAAAAGCTAAGGATCGTCAAGGATCGTCACCGGGAACCAGATTAGTCAGCACCTTGATCCTGGACTTCCATTCTCCAGAACTGCGAGGAATAACTTTCTGTTGGTTAAGCCCTGGGCCTATGGTATTTTGTTATGGCAGCTCAAGTTGACAAATAACAGTCTCCTCAGGTGCTTGAAAGGAGCAGTCAGCAGGAGGGAGGTGAAGTAACTGTGAGCTGCTTGTGTGATATAAATGTGCGTTGTGATGCCACATGGCCTGACCTCAGTTAGTACGTGAGGGATTTGAGGCCATGAGGTGCTAAGGGGCCATCTCAAGGTGTTCCAACTCTGAACGGGCAGATATGGTGCCACTCACAGCTCTTGCTTTGGAGGACATGCTCTTGCCACAGAGAGGCAGCTGGGGCCCCTCTGAGGAACAAGGACAGGCCATTCCTGCCTCACATTGTCCTTGCACCAGAAAGGAAGCACAACCACTTTCCTTCTTGCGAAAGCAACAGGGCCAAATGCTTTCTGCGCAAACCAGTCACCTCATCTGAGACTTGCATGGCCTAGAATTTTAAGGAACAAAGCAGCAGAATGTGACATTGACTCATCAAATTCATGGACCAAAACCCACTGAGCCACCAGGACATTTGAGTCTGTGCTGAAAATGAAAGCACTTCTGTGAAGGTGGCATCCTTAAGAAGTACTGCTTTTGGATGCATATATAGAAAGACATACACACAAATAATACATGCTAGTAGAAGGGGGACCATTAGTGGGGAGGGAGGAGATGGGGGAGGAGGTCATGAGAGGGTAATGGGGGAGTGAACATGAGAAATGTACAATGATATGCATGTGTGGAAATGCCATAATGAGACTCATTAAATTGTACACTAAAAAATTACTGATAAAATAAGATTATTGGGAAAGAAATAAAGAAATATTGCTTTTCTTTGGTTAATCAAATGTATGTTTTCTTTTTCTTTTTTCTTTCTTTCTTTCCTTCCTTCCTTTTCTCATTCATTCATTCTTTCTTTCTTTCTTTCTTTTTTTCTCCTTCCTTTCTTCTCTCTCTCTCTCTCTCTCTCTCTCTCTCTCTTATTTTATTTTTGTGGTTGCTGGGGACTAAACCAAGGGCCTCACACAAGATTTGCAAATGCTCTGACACTGAGCTGCATCCCCAAATATTTTTCTTAACTATTTTATTAAATTGAGACAGGCTCTCACTAAGTTACGCAGGTTGCCTCTGGCTTCAAACCTGGGGTCCTCCTGCTTCTGTTCCTGAGTTGGTGGGATTATAGGCAAGTGCTACCACAGCCAGCAATCAAAATGCATGTTTAAGCTCTGGCATATGCATCTTTTCTCCTTCTTGACTAGGGAAAAAAAAAATTAAACATATTTTCTACCTCTCCAGAGCCCATTCCCACAATGAGCTGGGCCAGGTGCTGCCTGCTCAGGTTGCTTTTTTGGCCTTGGGCAGCTCAGGGTGACTGAGGTGTGGAGTATTGATGAGTTCTCAGGGTACCCTGTGCCCTCTTGCTGGAGGTCAGGTGGCCGGGCTCTGGTAAGCAAGGGCCAGCAGTATGAGGCCTATGCCTTTGTGGAAGGCCTGGCATGGTGTTCTGCATACTGGTCGGCAGCAGCGAGCTTCCCCACCTTCGAGCCATCCCTGGCTGTGAGTACGGCTCTGCTCTCGCTTGGACGGAGCGCCAGTGTTAGCTGTCAGTGCACAACATATACTCCATGCCTTCTTGTGGCTTCTGACTTGGTATTTATGGTAACATCAGTGTTTTCATTTGTTACTGGCTGTCAGGGAAGCACTTATGTCCCCCACTCCACACACACACTTCCCTACACACACCAAATCTCCTTGTAAGGAGAAAAATGAGGTAAGTTACCATTCCTTATGGGAAAACAAAACAAAGCAAAACAAACCAGAACAACAACAACAAAAAAAATCAGCCCCACCAACTTCTCACAGTATGATTTCATAGGCCATGCTAATTATTTTTTAGGGCGAGCATAATAAAACCCAGGTGATTTGCCTTCAGCAATTCTCCTTATCTTCACACAGCTCTGGATCATTTCCCCACATGGCAAGCAATTACCATGAGCCCCGCAGTTTTTACCAGACGTTCTTTGTTGGAACCCTGCTAGCGTCCACAAAGGTTAATATGCTTTTGCACTACAAAATCTGGGCATTATCTTATGGATTGTAAGACATATGTGTGATACTTCGAATCCAGCCGGTGTCCATGATCAGCAAAACAGAGGGGGGATCCCACCGGCAGCGTTTCCCACTAATGACTTCCTCATTAGAACATGGCTCTGTGGGACCTGTTTAAGAATCCTTTGCGTGGGCTTTCAGGGGGCAGGGCGTGGCTCACCCAGCAGCCCCATTTCTCCAGGGATGCCAAAGAGTTTGGGAGTACAATCTGCTCACACTGGTGACTGTAGATACTCAGAGATTTACTTCCTCTGGGAAAAGGACTTTTTTGTTGTTTCTTATAATTATCATATTATTTACCTAAATTATGATTTAAATCTCCCATGTGTCTGTCAGCTTGTCATGCTGTGAGGGCTTGTGTATTGCTGTGATGCTGAAAGCTATGCTACTTGTATTACACATATCAGCAGGGCCACCCATGGTGGACAGGTTTCAGCTGACCTTCTAGACTAAGAAAGACTAAGGAGAAGAACCTGGCAGCCCACTCCTCAAACAATTAGCCATTGAAAGCCCTATGAATAGCAGAGAAGCACTGTTAAATGTAGTGCCAGAAAGTGAGCCCCCCCAGGGTGGAAGGCATTCAAGAAACAACTGTGGAAGAATTGCCTCCTTACAGTAGTTGCTGTTGTTGTTGTTGTTAGGTGCCGACTCATAGCGACGCTCATAGTGTTTTCAGTGATGAGTTGTGTTCAGGATTGCTTCCAGAGTGGATTTCCATATCCTTCTCTGTGGGGAAGGACAAGGGCTAGGCTGAGGCATGGTCTTACAATCCACAATACCTTGCCCATGTATGGGCCTCTCAGGTTTAGCACTGTGACCTGAGGCACACCCAGTCACACAGGCCAATGTGATGGGACAGTCGCCATTGCCCACCTTGTTTGTCTGCACATACTCTCCTGAATGTTTCCTCTTTTCGCGGGCTTACCTGGGGCATGCCCAAGCTTTATTGGGCGATCTAATTCAACAAGCACACTATTGGCGCTCCCAACAGTGCAATTCTGATGCAATACCTTCTTACTTTCCCTTTATGCCAATTGCTATATAAGCTGAGCCTCTCAAAATAAATAGACTTGACTCTCTGAAGCTGTCCCCCGAGTGTGTTTATGAGAGCCTCCATGCCACACCCTCCTTGGCTGTTCTCGGCCCCCCCACCTCTGGTGGAAGCCCAACACTTCTCCCATTTTTACAGTGCTGGGGATCGAACCAGGGGTCCTCAGGGAGTGCAGAGCAGCACTCTACCAACTGACCTAAACATCAGCCCCTCTCAAAGAAGAGTCAACCTTAATGATGGTTATGGAGTAAAGCTCCTAGGAACTTCTTTTGCTGATGTGGCATGACTCAAAGAAGAAACAGCGACTGCAACAATGGGCTTAAACATAAAAAGATTGGTGCATGGCCTAGTGTCAGGTAGTGTTTCATCCTGCTGTACTTAGGGTTGCTATGAGATAGACCTGACTCAACAGCCACCTAACAACAGCAATAGTTTAAATGTATAACATTTAAATGTATAACATTTATGTGTTTCATCTGTACACAGAGATAATAGGGCTGCTCAGGAGAGCTGAAACAAATATGTGGAATGACTTTCTAGAAAGGAAGACTTGGAGCTAGACATCAATGGGGATAGCTAGGTACATTTTCTGTCACCTTTAAGACCTCTTCTCCAATGTGACCAAGGGGGCTTCCCTGACTGAATTTCCTGAATTGTCCTGCTACTCTGTCACCTGACTATCTCCTCCAAATTGTGACATGTCTTTCTTATGACACTGACCACTCTCTGCAGTGGCTGCTGTTCTGTATTAAGCTGACTGAGTGGCTGTCATCTTACAGCAAGGACCTTCAGCCTGTATTCATTCTGTTTTATCACGGGAGATGAGAGATCCCGGCTCAGAGGAGCCCCAATACGTATCTTTAGGGTTTGTACATGTTTCTTCTCCATGCCTAATAGGAAGCAGAGGGGCTGGGCAGGTGACAGTGGTGGGTGGCATTTTTTGGCATCTTCCCTGTTTAAGAATCCTTCATGTTGTTAGGTGCCATGGAGTCAGTGTCCAACTCATAGCAACCCTACATACAACAGGTGAAACACTATTATCAGGGCTTCTCTGCTATTCATAGGTTTTTCAATGGCTGATTGTTTTTTGGGAGTGGGTTGCCAGGTCCCTCTCCCTATCCTGGTGTTCTGAGGTGGTCTCCCATCCAAGTACTAACCAGTTCTGACCCTGCTTAACTTCCGAGATCTGAGGGGATTGGGCACCACAGTGGTGAGGTTGCAGGCAAGAATCCTTCATAGACTTGCTCTTATTTATTCATTCATTTACTTGTCCATTAAAACGTTCACACATCTGTCCACACTTTCTTATAGAGTCTCCAGGTAGCAGTTAACCTGGTAGCTCACAAGTGGTTTTACAGAGCATCATCTGGGGAAAGCAGAGAGGTCTGGGGTTGGCTTTGTGGCTCCTCAGGCTACACTGTAGGGTAATGGGAGTCTGTAGACCTGAGCAGCTGCTGCCCAGGTGAATGAACTGGCTGCATGGAGTAAGGGTGTCATTTGAGGGTAACTACCTGGCCCTTACCATTCTTGGCACTTTCTCTTATTATTTGCTTCACCATTTTACAGAAGTGAAACCAGTGTTCTAGGAGATTAAAAAAATTAAGCTGGTGAGCAGGGGAGAAGGCTCAGCGGAGAAGCCCTTCCTCTGGTTCTACACAGATGGATTTGGTGAACAGACCTCAGGGTGGCCTTTGTTCACGCAGCCAAAGCAGTGGGCTCTGCTAGCTTCTTTCTGGCCTTCTACTTAGGGTCAGGTAAAGTGAGGCACCAGTGGCTATGGCAATCAGAATGTTTAGAGCTGGAGGTGACCCAGTCCAAGAGGTCAGGAGAGGTAATCTGCTTGATGGTATACAACAAGTCAGTGTCAAGGCCAAAGTCAAACCCAGCCTGGGACTCCCAGGGCAGCGCTTTGTGCCACGATAAGGATGTCAGCAGGGGAAGGGCAGTAGGCCATGCCTTGTGGGCAGCAGGCCGTGCCTCCCTCCCGTGTCCTTGTTTGGCTCTAACATCTCCCCAGCCCTTTGCCCCTGCCGGCTTTACCAGCACAGCCCCTTTCCATCTCTCCCTTTGCCTCCAGCTCCCCAGGTGCAACTCCTGCTTGAAACTGGTGTGACAAGTACTGTGCCTGGTAGTGGATTACCCACCTGTATTCAAACAGACATTGATTTCCCTGATCTTTCGTGCAGAAAACCCTACTAGGCTGGGCCTGTAGGGTCTGCCTAGTGTTCAAAAACATTCCCCCAACCCACTCCACCTTAATGTCCACATCAGTTCCCTCCACATTCCCTTCTCTGTGCCTCACAATACCCTGTGGAACTTCACACCGTTTTCTTTCCCCTGGCATTGCCCTGTAAGCTACAGAGCAACATACCCAGCAAGTACAGGTTTGGGAGTCTCCAATTCCATAATACTGCAGCCATCTCTGGATCATGTGTTCAGATTGACTCAAACAGACCTTATCCATTTTTCTTTTTTAAATAACAGATTATACAATACTAATAGAATCTTTGTGCTGGGGTTTAGCTCAGTTTGTAGAGTGCCCCTCTGCACTGTCTGGGGCCCTGAGTTCAGTCTTTGGCACTACAAAAATGGGAGAAGGACATGGCAGCTCACTCCCAGAACAATCCTGAAACAAGCCATTGAAAACCCTATGAGGATTACTATGAGTCAGACACAACTCAGGGGCACCTAACAACAATGGGATCTTTGGGCTGAAGTTTAGCTTAGTTGGGAGAGTGCTGCTCTGCATTCTCTGAGGCCCTGGGTTTGATCCCCAGCACCGCAAAAATGGGATAAGAACGTGACAATCCACTCCCGAAACAATACTGAAACAATCAGCCATCGAAAACCCTATGAAGATTAGAGAAACACTGACATAGTGTCAGGCATGTCACAGTTGTTTCCAGGAGTGTTTCGTTCTGTTGTACATAGGGTGACTATGAGTTGGACCCAACTCCATGGCACCTAACAACAACAGTAAGATCTTTAGTAGTCAGGTAAGGTAAATAATTTGGTCATAGATTAGCTTCATGTTGTAGTGTCCTCTGGCTTCTAACCCTTCTCACTATTAGACTTGGGTATATAAACTCAGATCTCTCTGTACTTCCTCTCCCCCAACAGTGCTATGAATTTCTGTGACCTATTCAGCAGCCACACCCATTCCTGGCCCAGAAGTACCAGGACTTCTCTTAGCCTCTACTCTTCCCGGAAGGAAGGTGACTATAGGTTCTCAACATCCTTTTGCTTGTTATACCAACAGACCTCGATGTCGCCAGGCCCTGATTATAATTTTGTTGCTAGAAGTGGTCAGTGGGAAAATCCACTGGGGTCAGTTGGAGAGCAGCCTTAATGTTTTCCCCTCAAACAAAGTCAAACCTGCTTTGACATCAAAGGAGGTACTGGAGAGTATCAGTCTGAGAGATTTCCGTTTTTATCAACATTCCCTCCAAACTTCCTCCATTTTCAGCAGCCTGACAATTCCATTTAAAGTAAAGACATGACCCCAAGTAGGCCTTGGGCAGACTGTGAACTGGAATGCCATTATAAAAGCAGGGGCCAGTTCGCTTACAAAAATAATAGCTGGGGAGACATGAGCGGAAAAAAGTTGGGAAGTGCAGGAAAAGAGTATGTTCACGAATGTGTGCACACACTCAGCAACTGTGTTTGGATCACATCCTTCACCTTTTATTGAAAAATGTACAAACTTGAAAAAAGCCTTTTTAAGATAGAAAAATTCAAATTTATTCTATGGGAGAGGAAATCTGACAGTGTGCCACATCGCAAGGCATCTTTTCCTCTCTGCTCCCACCCTACTGCTGTTCCTTCTCCTCTCTACCTCTAGTTTGCCCCTGAACAAGTCATTTACAAGAGATGCCTGTCATGGAGCATAAAGAAATAATTTTTAAAAATCTTCAAAAGGCTGGCAGCATAAAAATCCCTGGCTCTGTCGTTTCTCTGTTTCTGCAAGCAGCAAAAGATCCATAATTCTCACACTTAATGTAATTCCAAGGCATCTAAAGTGATTTACAGTCGGTTTACTCAATACTTTCAGCTTTATTTAATGTAACAGTTATGGCACATAAAAAGTTTATTGAAAATCCTTTGGGAGTGTGATTGAGTAAGAAAGAGTCGTTGCTAATACCATTATAGTAACAGAAGGAAGGGATCTCGGCCTGTTTTCTCTGTGACCTTTATGGCTCCACGAGCAGAGGTGACACCGAGAGGGGCCCCTCTCTTGCCCTTCTGAAATCATGTAGACTTGTACTCTGCCAGCCACAGGGCTGCCATCTTGGCGATTCTGGACGGCTCATTTTCAAGCCTGGCTTGTCAAAGTGACTTGGATGAGAGCCCTCGGTTCAGATTACTCTAGAGACCCCATTATTACATGAAGTCCAGGTACAGGAAGGCCTTCTAAGGGGGAAAAAAGAAAACATTGTGATTTTCTCCCCTTCTCATACGCCTTGTCCCCCCCCCCTGCACACTGTCCTGTTTTTTATAGTAAGCCCCACTTTGCAGTTGGCCCAGCTTCGCCGCAGTCTGTTGAAGTCCCCATGGGTGGACATAGAGAAGTGAGGGAGACATGAGCAAATACCCTCCAGACCCGTTAGAGGCAGGTTTGGCTCCCACTCTGGAGATGAAAGCTCATCTGTTTCCTGTGGGTTCCACATTGCCTGCGTCAGAAAGGAAATAATGTATTAAAATAGCGCCTCTCATCGTGGTATGTCTCAAAATACTTGACATTTGTCCACATACCTTCCTGGTGACTGTAAAAAGAAACTGGGATCCAGAAGACAGCAAAGAAGGCCACCCTGAGGCGCTGGACTCCTGAGCTCTGTGAAGGAGATGGCTCCTTGTCTCTGAATCCACTGATGCCATGCCCTGTGAATGCTCTGCCCATGTGACCCCCTATATTGGGGAATTCTAAGAACTCCCTGGTGACAGAGTGGACCAGAGCAGATGTAATGTCTGCATTTACTCTTTGATGCTCTTTCCTACCAGATATGCATTTAAGTTAGCTATATGGTGTTTCTTCATCTCTTTGGTAAAAGCAACACTTCTAGCTTTGGGAAATGATATATTTTAGACTTGAGGATTTTTATGACAACTCAAAGTATTTGTTCTTCCATATCACACTTAGAAAGCAAAACCAAACATTTTCCATGAATATAATTTCAAAGTAAATTACTCACTTCCATTTCTGCCTAAACAACATACTCTGCACTACACATATTTAAAGTTTCCCATATTGTCTCAAAGTCATTATGTGACAGTTGTTTTACTAAGTGGTGATGCTATGATGTTTTTAGACTCTCTTGAGACTCTTTGCCCTGACTCTAAAAGGCTTCTTCTGCCTTTTGAATTACCATAACTGAAAACCCTATGAGGGTCGCTATGAGTCAGAGATGACTCGATGGCATCTAACAACTACAGCAACAATAACTATTACACACACACACACACACACACACACACACACACACACATTCAGTTTGTTACATCTATTTGTTTGTTTATGTTTTGAGACAGGATCTCCCTATGTAGCTCAGGTTGGCCTTGAACTCATGATCCTCCTGCCTCAGGCTCCTGGGTGCTGAGATTCACAGGTATGCATAACCATGCCTGGCTAACTATTCTTATTATTTTAAATTTTATTTTCTTCTAACTTTCTTTGTATAATATGTACACTGAAGACATTGTAAAATCACATTTTAAAGCTTGATGTTGTTATATGTATTTTAGTTTTTTGAGGTATTTTTCTCTTTGCTGCCTGATTCTTGCCTGTGCCTGTAGTATTTGTTGCTATCAGGCAAAAATTTTATGTACATGAGGTAGGATAATATATATACATTCATGGAGACCTATATATATGTATATGTGTGTGTGTATATATATATATATATATATATATATATATATATATATATATATATAGTGTGTGTGTGTGTGTGTGTGTGTGTGTGTATAAACTTCTACTCATGGGTCCTCAATCAATGGAGAAGAGATTGAGGTTGTCCAAGATTTTGCTTTTCTTGTTTCAATAATCAACACCCATAGAAACAGCAGTCAAGAAATCAAAAGACACATTGCACTGGGAAATCTTTTGCAAAAGACTTCTTTAAAGTGTTGAAAAATAAAGATGTCACATTGAAGACAAATGTGCACCTGACTCATGCTATGGTATTTTCAGTTGCATCATATGTTTGTGAAAGTTGGACGTTGAATAAGGGAAACATGAAAAGAATTGATGCTTTTGAATTAGGGTGGTGGAGGTGAATACTGAACATACCATAGACTGCCAAAAGCACCAACAGATCTGTCTTAGAAGAAGTGTAGAGTGCTCCTTGGAAGCAAGGATGCCTGGACTACAAATCGATTGACATAGTGGCTGTAACAATGGGCTTAAGCATAAAAAAGATTGTGTGCATGGCACAATGTCAGAAGTGTTTCCTTTTCCTTCTCATAGGGTCACTATTAGTCGGAACCTACGTGATGACATCTAACAACAACAATAACAAGTTGCAAAGTTTCTTTTAAAGATGATATTTGAGGGGGGTGCAACATTTCCCAGCTCTCCTCTTTTCTGTTAGAAGTATTATGCCACTGTAACCTGGTGGGCTTTGGCACCTACTTGTGAACTCAGTAACGATGAAAGTTTCAGACACCTGGTCTTTAGGACTTAACTCCACACCTGCCTTCACTTGTTGGGGATCCATTATTGATTGAATATATTCTTTCCAGATGTTTAAATAGTCTGATGATTCGGTTCTTTGGTGGAGATTTCTCCTGCCCTTAAAACAACTGCGGTTGCCCTCAGTTTAAGAGCGCATGTCCAAGACAACGCACTTTTTGGAGGGTCAGTGGACCTGCTCAGTTCCTGCTGACACCCTCCCCAATTATGGCAGGCCTGGCAGGGCACTGCATCAACCCCTTACTCCTCACTGTGCCTTTTCTCCTGCCTTGGCATCAGGAAGCCACTTGGTGAATATACAAAGACATAGGAAGATTCATGGGGAAGTTTGCATCTCTCCATATCTGTCTGTTCTTCATGTGTTTTAGTGCCAATTGTGAAAAATCCCTGTCCTTGTTGCAGGGTTTTACATGAATCTATAAGACAGTTGGTATGACAGGTTGAAGTTTGTAGCATTTAGTCTCTGCTGTCCTTATGGTATGAGGAAAGCCACTTAGGGGTTCACCAGAAAATATCTTAAAATTGGTCTCTAAGAGTAAGAAGCTACCCGGTACTTTGCAATGTGCTTTGATAGGTGCACCAAATTTAATTTCTTGCAAACAACTTGTTGACTAGGTAACATCACCTTCTAAAGATGTAGACTTGGAGAAGGACCTGGCAACCCACTCCCCCCAAAAAATCAATCTGTCATTGAAAACCCTAGGAATAGCAAAGAAGAATGATAATAGTGTTTCGCCTATTGTACACAGGGTTGCTATGAGTGGGATACCGACTCGATGGCACCTAACAACAACAACAAGATGCAGAAACTGATCCTTGGGTCAATGATTCAATCAATACTACATGGTCAGGAAATGGTTGAGCTGGCACTTGAAGCCAGACTCCTTAATCCTGAAACCTTGTGTTCCTGCCACCACGTCATGCTACCTCATGAAGAACAGATGTTCCTGGTAGTTTTCTAAGCAAGGGATGCCATTCCATCAACTGTGGGCCACTCTCAGCCATGTAGGAGTGGTGAGGCTCTATATTTGATTCCTATCTTTGAGGACCCGAGTTCACTCCCCAGCACCACAAAAACAGGAGAATGACGTGACAATCCACTCCTGAAACAATCCCAAAATAATCAGCCATTGAAAACCCTGTGAGAGTCGCTATGAGTCAGACCCGACTTGATGGCACATAACAACAACAACAACATCTACTCTCGTATCTCATATTCTATTTCCTGGAAGATATTGCTCTCACAAGATCCTACTAGGGAAATATATAATAATGAATAATGTTGCCACAAGTTCCAAGGGTATTTTATTTTAATTAAGAACCTCCTAGAGACCTGAAGGTCTTCAAGACTGAAACAAATAAAAGTCTATCTAGTGGCAGAATTTAGTTTGATAGCAGACAAAATAGAAGAAAAAAGCAGAGAGAAGGCTCTCTTTAGTGCCCCGGGCATTTTAGCATCTTGCTATTCCTGACGTTCCTGATGGTCATTGTGAACCAACACAGTGACCCATGGTCAAATTTGTTGTTGTTAGGTGCCATCGAGTTGATATCCGACTCATAGTGACCCTCTGTACAACAGGGGAAACATTATTGTCAGTGCTTCTCTGCTGTTCATAGGGTTTTCAATGGCAGATTGATTTTTGGGAGGGGCGTTGCCAGGTCCTTCTCCCAAGCCTACAGCTTCTGGCGTTCCCAGGCGATCTCCCATCCAGGTACTAACCAGGCCCGACCCTGCTTAGCTTCTAAGATCTGACAGGATCGGATGCCACAGGGCTACGGCTGCAGGCCACAGTTAAATAGGTCTTCCTTATTGGGGTAGTTGTATCAATAGCCACCAGAGGGCAGTAAAGAGCCAGAGCTACTGATGAGAATAGAAAGTAGGTTGATTTCTCAGGAAAAGACTGATTAGTTAGGAGAGATCCAAAAGGATTGTGACAAGTATTGAGTACTGGGACACTTCTCCCAGGCAGTGCCCTTCTCCAGGGCCAGTGCATCTGTTCCTCCAGCTGCTGGGAACACTGGAGGCTGACAGCTCACAGATGCAAAGTTGCTGATAATCGCCCTGTCTAGGGAACGGCTTTGCCCAAGGTTATGCCTTCCCTAGAGGTGTGACCAAAGACTGACCAATGCCTGCATTTCAGGCCTGGCCCCTTGCCTCTATTTGTGACAACTCTCAAGGGCCATTTGAAATGAACATTTTGGGACTGGCTGAGGCCTTCATTTCGGGTCAACTTCTCCTTTTGACCAACTCTGCCTTCCTGTACTCCTTGTAGGTATATCTCCAGAATGGGGTTTAGCTCAGCTGTAGCATGCTTCTCTGTGTGCTCTGAGGCCCTGGGTTTGATCCTCAGAGCCCCAAGAATGGGAGAAACACCTGGCAGCCCACTCCCAAAGCAATTCCCAAATAATTAGCCATCAAAAACTCTATGAATAAGTACATAGGGTCACTAGGAGCCAGACCCGACTCTATGGCACCTCACAACAACAACAACACATCTCCAGACACTGCCTCCTGAACAGCATGCACCACTGAGAGTGGGCTTCCTGGGGTCCAGAGAAGTGACTTGGCGTGGAGAAGGCCAACAGTTAATCCAGAGGAATAAAGCAGACCAGCATTCAACTTGGCACATTCATGAATACTGGCAGAAGTCAAAGGTCAGAGCTGGAAGTAGACACATCAAGAAATATCAAAGATTAGGCAGGCACTGGTCAGGCACCGGGAATACCATCCAAGGCCCCGCTCGGACTGGGACTACAAAAGCCAGAATTCAGAGGAGCAGAGTGGGCCAAGGTTGGAAGTAAATTTGACCTTGAGCAAACTGTCCTATTTTTTTTGCTAGAGCAGGTCCAGGTATGGCCAGGTTGAGAGGCCTCCTCCCCTACCTTCTTACCTACCTACGCTTCCTCTCAGGGAGGGGCTGACAGCACCCACCAGCTCTACGCCCCACCTAAGCATTGTGCACATTTGTGTGGACTGCAGCTGCATTTGCTCCCTCCTGGGATGGTCCCTGGATCCTTAGTTAGGATTGCCTAGCACATTCAGTCATGCTTCCTTTGCAGACTTGGCCAAAGGAGACTAGCAAAGAAGTACAGTTCTACTGCTTGCAGGCTCACTCTCCAATTTCCCTGAAATTATTTTTAACCTTGGAGCATGTAGGCCATTGCTTATTTTCAAGTCTCTGGGATCCCCCCGTAACAGAGGGCCTGTGCCTTCTCTTCAGTTGAGTAGGGCCCCCTCTATCAAGCCTCCCATTGTTAAAGAAGCAGACTCCTACAATCACAGGCAGCAAATCCAGCATTTTGGAACATGTACTAGAGGCTGAAGCCTCCGCAGGGAGATTGCCGAACAGCCTATGGATTAATGTACTATTATTACATTACTCTTTAAGCTTCAAAGGTCTGCCAGGAGGGCTAAGCTCACTATCTATTCCATGACATTTTAAGAACAAATAATACATTAATATATTTAATTTGAGAATAAACACATACATTACAGGCAGGGGATTTTGTCTATGCTGATAAGGCACCAAATGACCTTTCCAGAGCAACCCCAGCACGCAGAGCTGAAAAGGGACGTGTTCCAAAAACCCGCTTGTATCCATCAGCTCTAATGCAGGTTTGGCCTGTGCTGAGATGCAGCTGCTGCGCTCTTTGGAGATGGGAGCTGTGGCTATAATTACCCCTTCCACACTAATCTGCAGGAACACTAAATCTTGTTGCCTCAAATTAGTTAATCAATTAAGTGTCAAACCACAAAATGTTGAAGATTTTGGTTTGTATTCATTATCTTGGCAGGCACTTCCTTCCTCAGCCCCTTGGCTTCCTCTCCCCTCCCCTTGCAAGGGAGCTGGCTTTTAAAAATGACCAGTCACTCATTGTTTATTTCTGGCCTATTAGCAAAATAGTTGAAGTTACATAAGCCTGGTGCCCAGGATCGAAGCAGCCCTAAGACTGACAGCTTGGCCAGGGTTCAGGCAGAGTTGTGTATTTTCTAGAGCCTTCCCTGGGATTGACTCAGAAGAGCCTGTCATAGCTGATGTGCCAGCATCTTCTGCTGAGTCTGCGGAGGTCAGCCATTTTGGAGCCTGCATTAATTGACTTGAGAGTCTTGTTTATAGTTACGTCACTCTGCTGAGGTGAGCGAGGCATAGGCAGTGGTATTCCTAGAATTCCCTGCCCAGAACCTCTCTTTTCTCTAAGTTCCTTGGCTCTCTGACTGATGTGTCTAGCTTGCTGCAGCTGTGGGCTCCAGGGGCACCAGGATGTGGCTGTACAAGCTGCCCAGCGGCTGTGCCTGGAGCTCTGAATCTGGGGCCCTGTGTACCTCATGGGTTCTGCTAACAAGATCCCCACCCCCCGCCATGAACATGTCATTTCTGCTTCGCTCTTACCACTGCTCAGTTTAGCCACATCAATGGGCTCACCCTCAAACCTGAAGCAGGCTCCAATGACAAGTTTAATTCCAGTTAATGATGAACAGCCCAAGATAAGAAATGTCCTGGTATTTAAGGAGTATAAAGTCTCACTGAAGGGGCTGAGGTTTATGTTTGTTGTTATTGTTGGCTTAACAAGAGGCCCAAAGGAAAATGAGTGTATATCCAGTTATTGAATGGTCCACTAATCACATCTGAAGTTTGAGATGGATTCTTTTTTTTTTATTTTCTTTTTTTTAGTGGTATTGGGGATTGAACCCAGGGCCTCGCGTTTGCATGCTTTGCAAGTGCTGGACCACTGAGCTGCACCTCCAGCCCATTTGTTTACTTTTTTGAGACAGGGTCTCACTAAATTACGCTGACTACCTCTGGTCTCGAACTTGTGATCCTCCTGCCCCTGCCTCCCCAGCCACTGGGATTACAGGTGTGCGCCACTGTGCCTAGCTGAGATGGACTCTTGTGATGCTCTCTGCTTACGGCCATACATATACATGTACATACGACATGCAGTTTGAAAGGTGAAGAGGCTTTTCTAGTTACGAGTGGTTCCAAACACAAGTCTGTGGACTCACATCTGCCCCTAGTAATTACCTCCTTTATAAATGCTGGGGAGTTAAAATGCCTTTTCTTTGTGATATAACAGTGAGAGCAGATCTTTTCCTTTTTCAAAAATTGTTCTTATTTATGGGAGAGGATAAGCTCAATGTAAAGGAAGCGACTCCATGAGGACATGGAAAATAAGGAGACTATAAACCAAATATGCATATGAGTTTTACTACATATTAGTCAAAAGGTTCCATAAACTTTGTAAGTTGATAAAAGTGTAACCAAAAGTAATGTAATTGTTGCATAATGGAAAAAAGTCAATGCTGTATTACTCTGTACTCCACCAACACTTACCAATAAAGGGAGAATATATATATATATATATATATATATAATATATATATATATATATATATATATATAATATATATATATATGTCCTTATTTGGAGAAATTTAAAGTTGTTAGGGCCAAAAGATTTTATTTCATATTTTTATTTTGAAATTTGAGTTCTGGAAATCTAGAAATCGAAAGTTCTCCAATCAATGTCTTAATCAAATCCTATTAGTCCCCTACTCTGGCTGCAGAGGTTAAAGAGAGAGGATAGCATCTATTTGCCAAGTATCCATTGCAAGCCTGCTTTTATCTAGGCACTTTTAGGCCCTGTAGGTGGGGACAGTTAGGATTTCATTTCCAATGGTGGCACGCTCTGGGCAGCCTGCGTATTCCCAGCTACCAACATTTACTGAGGATGCCAGTCCAAACACAGAGGGAGTTATGGTGACTTGATGTCTCAGAGAGATCTTAGACATGCTAGAGGCAACTTCTTAATTTTAGAGTTGAGGAAACTGGGGCTCAGGGAATGGAAAGGTCTTCCTCAGAAGCAGCAGCCACTCTGTCCCAAGTTGGAAGTGGACATCCTGTTATGCAATGCATGGCCCTTTCTTCCAGCCCTGTTGGGTCTTTGATGACAGACTCCTGGAGAACTTCTTTTGTCACCAAGCCTGTGACGGGAGCTCAGTGGCTGTGGGGGTAGAAAAGGAGACTGTCCTTTTAGATGAGGTGCCGGCACTCCCGGTGGCCCCCTCTGTGTGTCCTCAGCCCAAGGCAGATGACTCCTGAGGACTTGACTTCCTGTTAGGTACTGAAAGGTCATGAATTTGAGGTGGGGAGAAGGTGCTGAAACATGGTCTATGGGAGAATCCTAGGGGATCTGGGGTTGGGGAAGAACCAGCCACTCACAGGAGAACTTTCCTCTGGCAGGGAGAGAGAGAAGCTTAGTCTTTGTATGGCAGTGTAGCTATCCTCAAAACGTGGACATAACACTTACCTATCAAGCAGTTGTGAGGATCAGCATGATAGTTTACATAAAGCACTGGAAATGGAACAGGTATGTAACAACATAAATCCTTTCCCATCTTCCAGTAGCCCCTGGGATTCCTCATTAAGCTGAGAAGACTAGTAGTGGCAAAGAGGACAGTGTTAACCCTCTACCATCCTCAGTGATTACCTTGCAGACTTTATGACTAGGTCCACAGCCACTCTCCCTTGAAGCCCGGAGGTAGTCCAGGAGTTTAACTGTATGTTGTTGTTGTTGTTAGGTCCCATTGCATCAGATCTGACTCATAGCAACCCTATGGACAACAGAACAAAACATTCCCTGATGCTGTGCCCTGCCTGGCACTATGTCAGTGCTTCTCTGCTATTCGTGGGGTTTTCAATGGCTGATTGTTTGGAGATTGTTTCAGTAGTAGGCTGCCAGATACTGTTTCTGCAGTGCTGCGATTGAACCCAGGGCCTCAGAGTGTGTAGAGCAAGCACTCTACCAACTGAGCTAAACCCCAGCCCCAAGTAGTTTAAATAGTAATGGAAAAACCAAACCAAGATGAACAACATAATTTAATGTTTGCTGAATATTGGGTTTGCAAATTCATATTCTCTTACTTATTTTTAGCTCTGCCTTGAGGAAATGCTCTTAGACAATGGGATTTTTTAAAAAATCCCTCTCTTTCATAGGCAACTTGCTTGCCTCTGTGGAGCTTTGTAATTTGAGCAGGGTTCCACCTTGCTGCGAGCTTTAACAACAGACAAGAGGCCCATGAACTTGATGTGTCTACAAGCCTTGAAGAGATTTAATGGTCCAGTCAATTCCAGGTCCATTTGCCAACATAGTCTTACAAGTCTGCTCATTATAAACTCAGCCTTCTTTCCTTTTCTGAGCAATTCGGACTCTTTTAATCCTCCCTGAACACGTATAAAACTGTGCAAAGAAATTCCTGGAAACGGGCATGCCTCTCCTCCCACTAGACATGGGATGGGTGAGTCGTTCTGCCTCTCTTCTGACCGGCCTGCAAGACACACTGCTCAGGGCAGGCTTTTGTTTTCCTGGGTTATGATTTACGCAAGTGGACCCTGGGCAGGGAAGAGCCGAGTATCAATTTCCCTGGGTTACCGTGTTAAATGACCGATGCATGGATGGTTATTGCTGCCTCGGGAGCAAATGAAAGGCCTTTGCTTCCCTGACACTGCTGTCCCCCCCTGCTGCTGCTGATCAGTTAAAAATGTAAATAAAAAGACTGCACTTTGGAGAGAGTCAGCCCAGGAAGGGGGGAAAATTGCGAAAACGAAGTTTATTGATCCCCTGGTCAAGATTGATGGCACAATAAGAGCAGGCGGGGAAGAGTGATTTTGCTTTTGAAAACGTTGATGAATAAGCAGGAGAGACGACAAATAGCTGGGCTCGGGGAGTGATGGACGGTCGTGGGGGAGCAAGATGCATTTTTATAAATGGGTGAAAGGAGAGGAGGACTTATTAAAAAAATGAATGACCACATGTGGCAGGGATATGCCAGGAGGGAGAAGAAAGCCATTGATTTATGTGTACTACTGGCATTTGAAAATTCAATAATAACATTGACAAATGAGAGGCAAACCTGGCCACAGGACAGCGCTGAGCCAGGAATGGAGAAAGAAAATGCCAAGGTCAGAGAGAAGGAACAGAAAAACATGCTTATGTTGGAAAGCTTTACATTAACTCATCTATATAAAGACATTAAGAAAAACCCCTCCATCATCAGTGGAGTCTGAGTGGAGTGGGTAGGGTGGGAGAGGGGGGTGAGGAGGAGGGTTCCCACTGTCCCCTGCTGGGTGGGAGGAGCAGGCTTCCTGCAGGTCATTGGGTGGCTGTGCTCCCCTGGGCTCGGGGTCTTGTGGCCCTCAGCATCTGGGGGATTTTCCTGTCTACTCCATGGTCTGTCCCGAGCTGTTACTGGGGAACTGTTACCAGAGCTTTACCCATGCCGTGTTTGTGACAGTTGCTGGTTTTGTTTACCTCGCTTTGTGCTGGAGCTCATCGGTCATGATGCTCCCTGAGGATGGTCTGTCTGGTGTCTCCCTGGAGCTCCCTGTGTTTTGCAAATGAATAAATGACTATGCTATCCTAGTTCCTTGACTGAGACACCCTCAGTGCTTCCAGCTCCTCTGACCCTCTCTACTTAGCCCTTTCTCACCTCCCTAATTAGCCCTGATGCGTTTTCATGGATACATCTTTGCTTTGATCTCATTCATTCATTCATTCATTTAACAAGTCTGTAATAAGTGTTTGTTCTGTGCTCTGTGCTAGGTTCCCACTCCCAAAAATCAATCTGCCATTGAAAACCCTATGAACAGCAGAGAAGCACTGATAATAGTGTTTCATCTGTTGTACATAGGGTTGCTATTAGTAGGACACCAACTCGATGGCACCTAACAATGACAACTGTGCTCTGTGAGACGTAAGGGCATAATCCTTGACTTGAAGAGCTGAGTCAGAATCTCCCTGTGTAGTGCTCACCTTTAGGAACAATGGTTACAGAGCTCTTTGTGCCACTACACTTCCCAATCAGAATGATTCTTGAATAGCATGCTAGGTGGCTGCCCTTCTAAGAAATCTCTGTGGGAGCTGGGGGCACATATGTAATCCCAGTGAATTGGGAGGCTGAGGCAGGAGGATCTCGGGTTTGAGGCCAGAGGCAGCCTGTGTAACTTAGAGAGACCCTGTTTCAAGGTAAGAAATAAAAAAGGAACAGGGGGTTCAGTCTCCCACTATTGCAAAAGGAAAAAGAAAAAAAAAAATCTCTGTGGGAGAAGCCGAGCTGTTTGGGGTCTCAGTTGTTATTCAACTAGAGGACACGGGAAATGTAATGGACCTGAAACCATGACCCCTGGCTGCGTGGATACGTATGCGAGGACGTGCATGAGAGCATGCGCACACATAACCCAAGTACATGCACAAGCCATCCTGTTGATTGGAGCTCTTGGAACGAGGGAGCCAGTGGCATGTGATGGCACCAGCCTCATGGTTTTGATGGAGCATGTACCTACCTCTCTAATTGTAATGATGAGCTTCCAGCGTGATGCTGGCATTGCAATATTTCAGCCCCTTACAGCATTCCCTCTTCCTTTGTTTGCGGCTCTGCCTTACATGACAGAGGAGAGCCAGCAGAGGCAATCCTCCTGGGAGAGAATGGGTTGCCTGTCAAGGAGCTCTCTTTGTCTGTCCCCCCACTTCTGTTGCTGTTCTCCTGTGGTCCAGGCTGGCTTCTATGACATCTCTCCAAGTGCTAGAAGGTGAGAGGGGACTTGAGTGGAAACATAAATCCCCACTAATCTCCTCTTGGAAAAACTCGGAGAGGCAGTCTCTCTGAGGAGCCTGACTGTGGCCCTGATCCAAGTGGTTGCAATGTCACAGGGCCCAGGTGTGCACACCTGGCATTTCCATAGGGTTCTGTAGGCCTCCAGGGCCCTCTAGCAGGCCAGCAGATTTTCACGTCGAAATATTTTATTAACGCCTACCCTACTGCTGGCCTGCAGCAGTAGCCCTGTGGCATCCGATCCCATCAGATCTCTGAAGCTAAGCAGGGTCAGGCCTGGTTAGTACCTGGATGGGAGACTGCCTGGGAACACCAGAAGCTGTAGGCTTGGGAGAAGGACCTGGCAACCCCCTCCCCACCAAAAAAATCAATCTGCCATTGAAAACCCAATGAACAGCAGAGAAGCACTGACAATAGTGTTTCCCCTGTTGTACAGAGGGTCGCTATGAGTTGGATACCGACTCGACGGCATCTAACAACAACAACAACAACAACCCTACTGCTGAGTCTTCTTTTCTCTCCTCTGAATTTCCATTCTTGCTGTAGCTCCCAGTGGCAGACACAAGAAAGAGAGAGAGCATGGAGTCCAGGGCTGGAAGAGGTGACAGTAGATGGTGAAAACCAGCCCACGTTTGCCTGCCTCCCATGGATCCCCATGCCAGTTTGAAGAAGACTCTTGTACATCCCCCTTTTTTAGCACTCGAGAGTACAGGAATAATCATCAGGTCCACCTGACTACCATTGTTTGAGAAAAGTCACATGGTTGAACCACATAGCACGGCAGATGAATGCAGTAGGGTCCTTGTCTCTCACTGTGTCAAGGCTGGGGGCGCTGAGAGAACAAGGACCAAACAAGCAATTGTCCTGTGTCACTGATAACTCTCTCAATCCCACGGGGCCTAAAACAGGGGTTGGCATCTGGTAGTCACTTAATAAATATTTACAGAGCAAATGAATGAATACAATGTATTTGGTGCTATAATTGAAAAACAGAAGTAAGCACTGGGAATTGTCGTTAGGGGCGGTCGAGTCAGATTTGACTCATAGCGGCTCTGTGTACAACAGAATAAAACATTCCCCGCCACTGTGCCACGTCCACCACTCTGTCTGCACTGGGATTCTGGAAGCTTAATTTTTCTTCTGAGAACTAAGAATGCCTTAGCAGAAGTGATAGCATTTCATTTGGCTTTCTGGTATGAATAAGGCTGCAGAAGGATCTCTCTGGCTAAAGTACAGGGTGGAGTGGAAGGGTGATATTGGAGTGTGAGAAACTCATTTAGGGGCTGTGAGAGTTTGGGTAGGAGACAGTCAACAACTGAACTCAGTAACCGTAATTGCCGTTGCCACTGTATGAGCCCTTCCTGTGAAGGAGTTTTCACACTTACCCCGCAGAGTACTTCCTGCAGCGCCCTGGCTCTTTGGCACGAGGAAAGCGTGAGCAGCCTCTGTGCTTATTCAGATAATGCGCTCTGGCCAGAGGCCAGGTAAGTGTGGCCCAGAGGGCTGCTCAGCACTGGGCTCTTGGGGAGTTGTCACAAAACCTGGTTCCTGAGAAGGAGCCAGCTTCATAGCTGGCGCACAACTTTGTGCATGACCATCTCTCAGTGGATATTTGCTGAATGAGTGAGCCGTGGGTCTCTACCTAGGCCTGGGAGACTGAGGGACTGGCCCTGCTGTTTCCCTCTCATGCCAATTCCAGGACAAGAGGTCAGGGACACATGGAGAGAATCTTGGTGGGCATTAAGATGGGCACCAGCTCTATATAGGTTGACCCTCAGTCACAGGAAACAACCATGTCATAGAATATCAGAGCTGGAAAATCTATCAATAACTTCTGAGGGTTTTCAAAAGTGGCTTCTGGTTTACAGGGGACACCCTTTCCCCAGATACATCAGTGCCATGGCTTACGTGGGAGGCAGCCATGGGGAGGGCTTCTCTATCTGGGGAGTACAGGGCAGGCTGGGCAGTAGGTGTGAAGCCCACGATTCAGCCTCCTCATGATCTTGTGGGAGGTTCTGAGGGACCTCAACAGACTCCTGAGACATCTCCAAACAGAATCTGAAAAGGGGAAAAGACATGTCAGCAGTACACAGCTGGAGAGAGCGGCAGAGGTCTTTGACCTTGTCCGCCATAGCTTTTTTTTTTTTTTTTTTTTTTTTCACTTTTGGCAAATTAAGTAAGACTATAGGAGAAGGCACTCTGGAGCAGGGACTAGGTGCCATGTTGCCTCAGGGGACACTAGTGAGAAGCCCTTGTAAGGACACAGACTTTGTTTTCCACCCTCTTCCTGTCCTCAGCTCTCATGGTAAAAGCAGTGGGCAAGTGGCTGTAGGTGAGCAATATGCAATGTCTTTCCCCTGGAAGGTGTAGAGGGCACTGTGTAGGGCTCGTTGGGGGTAAGAGAGGAGCCTTGTAAATCTTTGCATCTTCTTCCTGCTTTGTGCAATGCTGTGTTAAACCTTCTATTTGTTGACTGAATAATAAAATTTTGTTTTGCTTTAAAGTATCCTTTAATGAGACTGCCATCTTTTGCTGAGATGCATTTCCCAATTTAAAATATTTTCTTCCTTAAACATTTCAGGTGGTTTTTCTTTTTCTTTTCTTTTTTTTTTTTTTGCCATCTTTTGTTCAAGAAATATAAGTTAGACTGAGGTAGAGAGATGGGTCATAGGAAAAGGAAGGAGATTCGCTACCTCCGTTTGACAGAGACAATGAGCCCAATCGCAATCTGTTTTCTGCAGGAGCAGATTCAAGGCAGCTATAGTATTTAGTATGTTTCTTTCTTTTTCTTTTTTATTTTTTAGACAGGGTCTCACTATGTAGCCTAGACTAACCTTGAACTCATGATCCTCCCACCTCTGTGCCCCAAAAGGTGAGATTACAGATATGTACCACCATGCCTAGCTTATATTTCTTTCATGAGGATCTAATAACGAACACTTCCCACCAATTCCATTTCTTCTGAAGCTAAGTGCAGACTGTAGGCACCTGACTTCTGCCATGGACTTCACTTTCCTGGAGTTGCCTCAGCCTTCTGACTCCGGGGGACCCTGTGAGCCTGAACAGAGGGAGAGGAAGAAGGGTCTCAGCCTCCTGAGAACACCGGAAGCGGCCTGGCCTCCAGGCTGGAGGCAGAGGCTGCGGCCCACTTCCGTGGTGGATAGAGGAAAGTGGTCCTGAGTAGGCCAGGGCCTACATGCTTATAGCTTTTAGATAAAAATTTGCCTTTTCTCCCACAGAACAGGGAAAATTTTTTTTCTGATGGGAATAGATCATTCCCCAAGCCTACTCCACAGCCTCAGGCACATCTCTGAGCCTGGCTTTTCTCTCCAGAGTGAAGACCATACCACTGACCTCGTGAAAGTGTTGTGAGCATTGCATGCCATTCTGGCTGTGGACCACCCTGTACATGTGACACATCAATGAAAACGTGGTTTCTATTGCTGTGGTTGAACAAAGTGGGTTCTCTCTCCTTACCTCACCGTCTGGTAAACATCCCAGGAACCACTGGGGCATTTCAGACCTGGTGGTACCCCTGAGCTTGGCAACCCCATTTCTGAGGCCAGGGCTTTTTGAAAAGAGGACCTCACTGAGCTGCCCAGCCCAGGGGTCTGCGGTCTGGATGGCAGAGTGAGTGGGGGAGGGAGGGGTGGAGGAGTGAGAGGACCGGCGTCCTCCTGCTCAGAGTGTTTGGTTTTCATCACTGTTTATGAGTGGATGGTAGGGGCCTCTCATTCCATAGTGCATGAGTCATCAAACGGGAAATGCGCAGAGTCCCTGTCTTCATTTACACAAAGCCTTTCCTCCCTCCTGACGTGCAGGGTTGTGGTTAGATGGGGGCTGGGGGAGGTGGAACTGTCTCGTTTAACTTAGCCCAGTCTGGTCTGATGCCTCTTTGGCAGAGGGACTGTTATGTGTCATTTATATGTGTCACAGTCCCTGAGCTCCATCAGAGCCTAGGAAGTGGCTGGGACATAGACAGATCAAGGTGGCAAGCTTCCAGTGAATGTGTCTAAGGGAGACGTGACTCTTCACTGCAGCAGAGGTCCCTGTGAAGATGGGGTCACACGGATGTTTGTATTTAGCTACTGTGACTCCCGAATGCAAAGGCAAGAGAGTCCTTAAGTCCTATCACCTCCCTGTCCTCTGTTTGTGAGAACACTGTGGCAGGGCTGGTCGCAGGGAAATGTTGGGCAGACAGAACCCATCTCCTGAGGCCTTGCTTCCCAGGTGTTTTTTTCACTGTCATTTACCATGATCTTGATATCAACTGGGGACTCAGATAAAACTGGGTGAGCACTGCCCATTTTCTTTTGTTGTTGTTGTTGTTAGGTGCCGTCGAGTCAGTATTCAACCCATAGCGACCCTCATAGGGTTTTCAATGGCTGAGTGCTTCGGGATTGCCTTGGGAGTGGATTGCCAGGTCCTTCTCCCATTTTTGCGGTGCTGGGAATTGAACTCGGGGGGCCTCAGAGACTGCAGTGCAGTGCTCTACCCACTGAGCTAAATCCCAGCCCCATTTTCTTTTATACATCTTTAAAACAACTTCAGATATAGAGTAAAATAAAGAGGAAGAGTACCCTGTAGGATTTCATATCATTTATTTTTGCAATGCCAGTGGGCTAAACTGAGGGCCTTGTGCATACTTTGCTAGTGTTCAACCACTGATCGGCATCCCCAGCTCCTTTTTCATTTTTTATCTTGAGACAGGGCCTTGCTAGGTTCTGCAGGCTCTTTCTGACTTTGAACCTGCCATCCTCCTGCCTGTGCCTCCTGAGTTGCTGGGATTATACAGGTGTGAACCATTATGCCCAGCTGATCTTGAGTGTTTCTTAACAGGTATCCATGTGACACTTTTTGTCTTTACCTATAGGAAAATATAGAAATCCTGTATGAATTCCATTTGATAAACATATACTATTGCTTCTTGAATGCTGGATAAAATATATCAGCAGTGTGACCAGAGTGGACGATGATTAAGAACAAAAATATTAATAAAATAGTTTTCTTCAGATTTTGCTCCTTGCTTTGGCTTGAGGCATTTGAAATATAGGTCTCGCTCTATTCCCAGCGTGTCCCAGGGAAAGCTACTTTGCCTCTGCATTCCTGCATGTCTTTATCTATAAAGTGGAGATCTCATTAATAATGACTCTCCTGCTATTATGAAGGTTAAATGAATTACTGCACATACAGCACATAGAATAGTGCTAGATGCATAGTAAATCTTCAACGAATGTGAACTATTGATATTATTCCAAAGGAAAATACCACCAAGAACCAGGGACATAATTGTCTATCCTCCATAGTTAGCACACTGCTTGGTAGCTAATTGACCCCTAATAAATATTTGTTGACTGAACAATGGGTAGAGTATAGCTCATGAAGATGGTTTAAGTTGTTGGATTCATAAAATGTTGTAAGATATAATTTGTGACTGCGAGGATAAAGGCAGTCCTTCTTCTGCTTAGGGCAGTTGCCACACCTCGGCAATGGCTGAGAATTCAGAGAGGACTGTTGTTGGGAGTCTGAGGCTCAGATCAAGTTGGCCAATAGTGATTTTCATCATTGTTGTTGTTGTTAGGTGCCATCCAGTTGGCATCCGACTCATAGCGACCCTCATAGGGTTTTCAATGACTGACTGTTTCGGGATTGCCTTGGGAGTGGATTGCCAGGCCCTTCTCCCATTTTTGTAGTGCTGGGAATTGAACTTGGGACCTCAGAGACTGCAGTGCAGTGCTCTACCAACTGAGCTAAATCCCAGCCCCGATTTTCATCATGGCAGGGTCTAAAAGCTAGTGAGGCATGTTGTTGTTTTTAGATGTCACTGAGTCAAGTCAGTGTCTGACTCATAGTAACCCTACGTACAACAGATGAAACACTATTATCAGTGCTTCCCTGCTATTCATAGAGTTTTCAATGGCTGGTTTTTGTTTGTTTGTTTGTTTGTTTGTTTGGGAGTGGGCTGCCGGGTCCTTCTCCCAAGCCTACAGCACCTGGTGTTCCCAGGTGGTCTCCTATCCAAGTACTAACCAGGCCTGACACTGCTTATCTTCCGAGATCTGATGGGATCAGACACCACAGTGGTATGGCTGCAAGCATAGAAGGCATACAGCTGCCTATAGCCTCCGGTTGGGGTGTTGAGGAGTTCAGACAGATTCTCATGCTGGTCTATCTCTGCAGATCAGCCACTCCCCCCCAAACTCCAACTCATAGCGTTTCTAGTTGTGCTGTTTTGGCGAAGGCCTATGGTCGAGGGGAACAGGGCTGCCGTGGGGTCAGGAGCTGATGGGAAATGAAATGTCTCTCTCCAAGGCAGCTGGGCTTATTTTAATGGTCAAGGTCAGCAATGAAATGACCAAGAAGAGAAATTGCTGCCATTACGCATCAGTTACAATCTTATATCAATTATTCCCTATACCCTTCCCTTTGCCACAGGCTGAAGCAAACATGGGCCTAATCAGTTTTACATCTCTGTTTAATTTTATTGGAAAGAAGAGCTGGCAATGCATCACAGAGGCCGGGTGTGACACCAAAGGTGACCCCCCTGCCAACTTAATGGCACAATACATAACCCTTAATGAAGTCGCTATCTTGTCCCTCTTTTGCTGTCTTGGCCCTGTGATTTACGACGGCATCATTTTGCTTTGCCCTCTTTTCATTTCAGCTTTGACAAAGTGGATGAAACAATTATCTTCGTTATCGGCCCAGGCAGTAGACATGTGATAGCTGGGGGATTTCTGCAGGTGGACAGCCTTGGCTCGGGATCAAAACCAATGGTGAAATGTGCTTAGGAATGGTTTCCCTTCTTTTCCCTTCTTCTGTGACTATGGGCTCCTGAAGATGGATTGCATATCCCAACGAACAGTGTGAGTCCTATATCATTGTGGCAAGAAGTAATTTCAGGAGAAGGGGAAGCTGCAGAGAGAAGAGAGCTTGGAATTTTGCAGCTGGTTCTTTTGCAGTTCCTAGTCCTTGTTTTCCCATGCATGCCCAGGCCAAGTTCTGTATCACACCATCACCTGACGTCCACCTGGGTGACTAGCACATACATTTTTCTACTTTATAAATGGTACCTTGTATTTATTTATCGTAATTAAAAGTAATCTATTCATTCACTTATTCAAATGACATTTATGGGGTGCCTTGGAGATATGAATGAAAATTAGGTGCTGTGGAAGAAAAGAGAAGGAAGAGCTATGGATTTTATCCTTAAGAAGTGCAATTTTCTACCAACAGAAATGAGACATGAATGTAAGTGAAGGTAGCATAAGATAGAATGAGCATAACAAGATATGAAAACATAGACGTTGTGGTTGTTCAGAGGAAGAAGAAGTAATTTCCAAAATAAGAGAACAGCATCTTGAGGGAGGAGTAGAATTTGAACAAATAAAAATGAATATTCCTTTGTTTGTCGTCTCATGGACAGTGAACATATGTAGATGGATAGCTATTAATATAAATAGATGAGACTTTGATAGCAGGTTCATGCTCCTTTGCCGAAATGATACAGGAGTTGGGGGGAAAAGAGATAGAATATGTTTTGGGTCAAAGCAATGGACAGTCAATATTCCAGTCTGTGACTCTAGATATCCACTTGTTGAAAAGTCAAGAAATTTAATTATACTAGTAATTTCAGATGGATTGTGGGAATGGAGTGTGGGAAGGCTAGGAAGATGGCAGAGACTGTCTTCCTTTGCCTTGCTTGGATTGGTATGCCCCCTTTCCCCAATACCAATTCATGGGCCTGAAATGCATGATATGAACTTAGACATCCTTGGTAGGGGTTTAGATCCATAATGTCCTTTGCTGAAGGAGGTTTAAGGGTGTGTATTGTTCTACAATCAACCCACTGGAAGTAACAGTCAAGAAATAAAAAGACGCGTTGCATTGGGAAAAGCTGTTGCAAAAGACCCCTGCAAAGTGTTGAAAAGTAATGTCACACTGAAGATGAAAGTGCACCCAACTCATGCCATGGTATGTCCAATTGCATCATATATGTTTATGAAAGCTGGATGTTGAATAAGGGAGAGAGGAAAAGAACTGATGCTTTTGAATTATGGTGCTGGACATGAATATTGAGTATACCATGGACTGCCAAAAGAACCAACAGATCTGTCCTAGAAGAAGTACAACCAGAGTGCTCCTTGGAAGCATGGATGGTTAGACTGTGTCTTATGTATTTTAGATATGTTTTCAGGAGAGACCAACCCCTGTAGAAGGACATTATGTTTGAGAGAGTGGTGGGCCAATGAAAAAAGGAAGACCCTCAACTAGATGGATTGACACATAGACTCCAACAATGGGCTTAAACATAAAAAAGATCATGTGCTTGGCACTGTGTCAGGGAGTGTTTTGTTCTTTTGTACATAGGGTTGCTATAAGTGGACCTGACCCGACAGCACCTACCAACAGCAACAATCCTGCTGGTATGTCTCACCAAGCACAGTCTTAGGGCTCCATATCTTTCCAATAGATAAGCTTGCAAAATTCAACTCCAAGAATCTTTTTTCCATTGTACCAGACTCAGGGAGAATTGCAATTAGTTTTTACTAACTTAAATGTTCTATGAAGTCCAGAGATAATTGGTTGGAGGTTCTTTAATCAATGCAACTCTCTTTGCAAATACTACCTGAATGAAGTCTGCATTATTAATGGGATTTTCGACATGGTCAGAGTTTTTCCACACCATTCTTCTCAGGTGGATGGAGAGCTATAATGATGGCATGGTTAATTGGGGTCTTAAATGGATCCTTTATATAAATCTGTGTGTAAGTAAACTTAAAAATAAATACATCATATAAGTTGACATATGTGCATACAAAGAAATCACCCCAGAAAAGTCAATATACAATCCATTTAGTCTCTGCCTTTGCTCTGCTCTTCTTGGGTGCATAGAGAGTGAGGGGTACAGAGCACAGGCAGTTCTGCACCCTGAGTCTATTTCCTAAAGGTAGCACATATTCAATACTTGATTTTAAAATAATATGTCAACACCATGGTTGTTTAAGTCTGCAGTGAAAAATATTAGGTGAAGCAGTGAGAAAGCAAGTCACTGTTCATTTTGCAACCAAAGTATCAGTAATCAGACTTCCTTCTCTTGGGAATCCAAGGGAGCATTGGTTAATACTTTTGGCCCCACATGCAACTACTCTTCCAGGCTTCTCTCCCCACTGCCTAGTCCCTGTATCTCATCCGACTGCAGCAAGGCTCCTCCCCTGTCCCCAGAAGCACATTCATCAGCCTTTGGTATTAGACCCTGCCTGTCATTTTGTCCCTGAAGTGTGCCTTGCAGAATGAAGAGATTAAAATCACAACAGCAGTGTCAGCACAACCCACAGAGAGGTTCCTCCTTGCATTTGCTTGGTGCAGTCTCCAAAAGAAGGGAGAGGCCTATTTTCACCTCTTCTTCCCTGCCTTCCTGCTAGGTGGGGAGCTGAAGGGGTGCAGTGACCTGAATACAGGTTGTACACTGTGTGCAGCACCTCGTGCCAAGGACTGCCCAAAGAGTCCCCCGGGCAGGCAGGGGTGGGCGATGGGATAATCTCTGGGAAAGAAAACAAGGCATATTTTGGCTGGAGTTGGGGAAAAAGGGCGGCAGGAGAGGGGAACCCTGCCGTTACTTCCTTCGATCTCAGTAAATTGGAAAGGTCTTTCCCTGGTGCCTGCTGATATTTCCTGATGGAAATTTCTTCCATTGACAGAGATACAGATGGAGTTTACCGACATGGGACTGCAGACACTCTGGGATAATGAAAAAATGCCCACGGTAGCCATATGCTCCGTGGCAGTTTGTCAAGAGGAACTCCAGTTGGGTGAATACATAATAGCATTTTTGGCAGCATTGACTAAGGGGGATCCTCTGTATTTCCATGTCTTTTTTTTTTTTTTTTGCATTTCTTGGTCTGATTTATGTGAATTTTAAAATTGCAGTCCTCTTTATTAAAACTCTTTATGAAGTGCTGTTTTCTGCAGTCCTGAGATTTATTTCCAAAAAATTAGGATGACCTGGGGCAAGTTTAAACTTAGAGAATGGATTCTATACTCTGTTCCACTTGCTTAAAAATCTCAATTGTGGCCTTTCCTTTATTTGAAAGAATGTCTTACAACTGATAATGGGGCCATTGCTGATGATGCAGCCCACTTGTGTTTAGTGTTTATAGCTTGATCGTAGGCATTATTAACCTTGTTGCGCAACTGTGAAAATCTGCAAGGTTTGTGCCCAAGGCTACTCAAGTAGTACTTAGCAGAGTTAGGATCAGAATCCAAGTCAGCCTTGTTCGGAAGCTTCCAAAATTCACGTGTTCAGAATACCACAAGTATGTCTCAACTTGGGGGAGAGGAATAGATGACCAGAGTTAAGTGTTTGGTTGTACGACATTTACAACAGCACTTCAAGTTTCTATTCCTGGTTCATTGTATAACCTGAGGGTGCCAGGATAGTTTTCTCACCAATATCTGTCTTTCTTATCATGCATAGCTCTGTGGGAACTTTAAAAACATATATATTCAATGCTTAGGACCTCCCCAAATATGTAATTCTGCATATTTGTTTACTCCTGGAGTGTTGGTATAACCAATCAAAATGGATCATGCCAAGTACTTTTTGTCTATCCAGTGTCTTGACTCATTTTATGTGAGCTTCAGTTCACATGGCAAAAATACCACTGGAACAGTTTTATGTGTGAGAATTTGTAGGGAGAGCGAAAAGCTCAATTGAAGGCAAAAATGTTCTGACCCAGAACTAAGCCAGGAACATTTGGAACCAGTGTTTTGAACCCTGTGTGCCCAGTGAATAATTTGCCTCAGGCTTTCTGATGGAGACATAAACTGAAAATGTGCACAGGGCCTGAAAAACGTGCTCTGGACTGAGGCCAAAGAAGCAGAGGTGGGTGATTTTTCTTTGCTTCCAACACTGTTAGTCAACTCGTATGTACCATGCGAGTCACGTGGGCCAAGGTGTGGCTGGAAGGACCACATGGTAAATTTGCCTCTTTCCTTTGGAAATACGATAAAAGGGCTCAACTTTTACATTCTCATTTCATCTCTCAGTAGACTTTCACTTCCTTCCCAAGCCTAGCTCCTTGCTCCTCATTAAGCTGTGCTAGTTCATTCCCCAGAAGTATAAAACATTTGCAAACCTACTTTCTCTGGCCAAGCCCTTGGCTTCCTAAGGCTTTCTCTGTCTTTGTCCAAGGTTAGTGTATGTGTGTCTCTGTGTGTGTGTCTGCCTGTCTGTGTCTGTGTGTGTGTATGTGTGTGTGTGTGTGGAGTACGTGTGATTGATGTAGCTGAGTGACCTGATTGAGGGATGGTGTGGTGAAGAGGGAAGATAAATGTACTTGAAGGGAATAAGGACAGTTATCCCGTGGCTTGCAGGGGTTCCCAACCGATCAGGGGCTTTGGAAGTAGGGAAGCCACATCGCAGAGGGAGGAGCAGCCTGTGGCTCCTACAGCCCACTGCCTGGCTCTGCTCTGGACCATGTGGTCTGTCGGCTGGAGAGAGCAGCAGATGCTCTCCAGGCTGGGTTTGCAGACCCCTGGCAGCCTTAGTCCTTGGGAGTTTGGGGAAGAAAAATGATAGCTCTGACCACCTTGCAAGCAGGCACGGTGAACATGTGAAGGGGACCATGGTTGTCTCTGTTGAGCCCTAGTTTCCCCTGAACCTCCACCAGCAAACCCACTTCATGCCGAAGTGCCTACTCCATATTGTGGCTTAAAGTCACCTGAGACATTTTATCACAAATTCCTCCTTGACGTCTGCTTTTTTCAGGACATCATTGTTCTCCTACGTTTCCTCCTCCAGTTCCTTCGCCTTGACCCACCACTCCAAAGCCTAGGCTGAGGCTCTTTTTGCTTTCATTGCCCAGGTATGATTTTAGGGCCGGGCTTTGACTTATTTTTTTCCTCAGAGAACCCATGCCAGAGCTTACCTCTGCTAAAGGATTTGTCCTCGGAATGGGTAGCAAATCTGTTCGCTTGGCAGGGGATGGAAGCCATAGCTCGTGACATTCTCCTGATAACCCAGCCAGGCCACAGGCAGCCAGCATATCTGCAGGGGACGGGTATCACATATGTAAACAGAGATTGCTCCCCTATAGGAAGCACTTTCCACTGACATTGTTTGTCACCTCTGAGAAGTGCAAGTGGTGTGATGCATTCTGTTCTGGTAGGAGGGTGGGAAGGGGAATTAGGTGGTGCTGCTTTTTTGTTTTGTTATGAAAGGGGAAGCCAAGGTATAAAGGGCCAAAGGGAGACAGCCAGATGCCTGGCTCACATGAATGGGGTCGCTGGAACATTGGGTCTCAGGACCTCTTTAGCCCTGACCATATACTAAGGCACTTCTACCAGGTAGCATATCTGTGATGCATCAGGAATTCTCAACTACAGATTTGGGAACTCTGAGATCTCCTAATTAGGCAAACCCATCACTGTCATGTTCAAACAAACAATAAGTTAGTGCCAGGCTCAGTGAGGCAGTGGAGCTGGCAGGCAGCTGATCTCCATGGACTTGGCATTGCTGGGTACTGTGGGCTACTCCCAGGCAGTCCAGCAGGTCGGCTTTGGATGCTGGGCACCCTCCACAGACCCCTCTAGACTCCCTATATGGGGATGGGGAGAAATCACCCACCGATGCCTCCTTAGACAAAGGGCAGCATTTATGTTACTGCCCTCCAGTCTGAGCAGAGGAGGGAGGAGGGAACATGCCTGTACTCTATGCCTGAACAGCTGGGGCCATGGAGACAGGGGTGGACGCCACCTATACAGGGACTCTTCTGGGGAGGAGAGGTGGGGCAGCACCATGCTCTACCTTGGTTTACTCTCACTTCAGCCCAGGGCCTCTCAGGCCAAAGGAAAATGGACAGGATTGCTTATGGCTCTTGCAAGCTCTGTGTCCGAGGTTCCAGGTTAGCCATCTGTTGGGCTCTCTCTGTGTGATCCACACCCTAGGCTCTGCATGGAGTATCTACCTCCTTCTCCTGGGGCCTCTTTGGTCATCTAAAAGAATGACTGAGAGAAGCAAGGGCTGATGCTCTTTTCTTGGGCCTCTTGCTTCTGGAAAGGCACATGGTACAATGGAAAGTGGATGGACTTTGGAATAGAACAACCAAGAGTTAGAAATCCAATTCTAATGGCTGCACAATATGTAATTTAGACAAGCTATTTAATTTGAATTTTGGAGCACTTATTTGTAACATGGAGATAATACTATCTCTACCCAGGAGTATTACTGTGACGTCGAAAAGAATAAAAATGTAAGGAAAAGGACTAAAACATATCGTGGTCATTTTAGCACTCTGTACATTTTGCTTAGCAACATAAAAATCAAACACATCCAGACCCCAGGCCCTAAAGCAGTAGCAGGACCCTCTCCAGCTCCCTTGGGCCTCCTCGGATCCCAGGTCCTAGGGCAGGAAGACTGAGGGGAATCGAGAAGATGATGAGGTCATGGAAAGGTGTTGCTTGTGGATTTAGGTCTTAGGTGAGTTTGGGAAGTTTCAAGTTTTGTGGAACAGATGAAGATATTTTCTCAGAATCGGGCTCCCTTTGCTCCTTCTTTTTTCTAAAGGACCCAAGAATTAACTCTGTTTTGTTGGTGGGTCCTCAGCAAAACATGAAGGGAAAGAGAGTATTAAGGAAGAACACTTACTACTTTGGCTTTGCTGTAGCCACATAGGAAGTAACATGGAAAAAAGGACTTTGTTTGCAACCGTGATGTTGTCCTAATTAGCTTGATCCATGTTATTTAAAATTAATTTTCCTTAAAAATGTACCACAATAGTGACATTTATTATATATAATCATTAAAAAATATAAAGCCAGAAGACTGGATAAGATTTGAAAAAGTATCTTGGCTAGTTTTGCTTGAATTTTGGTGACAATGAGTTCTTTCTCAGGGAATCCCAGCTTCTCATCAAACAGCTCTATGATTAGAAACTATGATTAGAAACTTATTTCCTCATAACAATTGATCCTTTTAAATATAAGGTTTCCCTGCTTTCAAAAAGTTGGATAAACTGAGTGTGTTAGAGCTCAGGCCTCTGAGGTAGAAAGGACTGGTTGAGCCCAGAAGTTTGAGGCCAACCTGAGCAGTACAGCCAGACTCTGTCCCAAAAGACAGAAAAACAAAGCAAGACTAAAATAAAATAAGATAAAAACAGAAAAATTGGGTAGTTGGAAATCATCTCTTCTCTGAGAGTTAATGTGCCATAATTTTTTTTAAGCTCCTATATTCAGAGTTCTCTGCTACAATGAATTTCTCTCTCTTCTGTCTATTTGGGCTCTACCTTTCTCAGCCATTTCACAGAGAAGGAAGACTGAGTACAATAGTTATCATCAACATGTAGCAGCATTAAATATAACTAATCAGGAGACTAAAAAGACAAGAAATGCAGAAGGACTCTGTGAGTTGAGCCCAGGTGACAGTAGGGACTCCTGGGTGCCGAATCTGCCCTTGGTTCTCTAAGTCAACCTTCCTTTAAAAGCCACCATAACAGAAATCTCAGGGAATAGGAGGATTAAAAACTGCCACTGGACTTGGTCGATTATCTAATAGGTGACCATGGAGAATTTGTTCTGATTGGGCTTATTTTAGAGGATCATCATTTTAGGAGTTTGATATAAGAGTCTGTTGACAGAAGTCTATAGTAGCCATCACTCAAACCTGAACCAAATGCAATAAAAATAGAGAGAAATAAATAAATAAAAGTGAGAGTCAGCCAAAAATAGGGAAAAGAAGGGGGGAAAAAGAAAGAAAGAAAGAAAAGGAGCTCACATTATCAACCAATAAACCCAATAATCCATTAGTGACCAAGGTTGCTGAATAATATAGTACTTTCCCAGTGCCATAATTTATACTGCAGACTAGAGAATAGACACGGTTATTAGAGGGAGGGCTACTGGATGACACATGATGCATGACCGCGCGGCATTGATCTTCACACAACAGGAAGGTGTCTAGACCGGGAGATGTATAGCTCTGTGATTCGGAGCAGGGCATATTTCATGGGAGGCCTAATGGAGTGGTGGAGCCTGTGATGGATGGGTTCGCCCAGTTTCAGTAGCAGTGCAGTTATAGCAGTGCTAATGTCTGACCTCTTCTGAGTCTTGTGTCCTTCATTTAGTCAGGGTGACCTCATCTAAAGGGAGAGAAAATGAGATGGAGAGATGGGAGAGGAGAAGAGTGGCAGGGGCTGAGGGAGGCTGGGGAAGAGAGGGCTGGAGGGTGTTGGTCTGAGGGAGGCCAGCCGGAAGGAAGGCTTTGGAGAGAGGAGAATGAAAGGAAGGAGGGAGAGCAACGGTTACCTGAGAGGCGATACTAACACCTAGCTCCACAGTAACCTGTAGACTAAGTAAATAAATAAATAGTTTTCCTATGATTTCTCCTCCCTCCCCACTTCAGCAGCACTAAGGACTCAGGCAAGGCTATCCTGGAAACCCCAGAGCTCTGTCCACCGTGAGAGTGGGTCTCCATCCCCAGAGGAAAGACTAAAGTAAGGGGAAAGGCTGCCTGGGAGAGAGCCAGGTCTGGTGCTAATGGGGTGAGGAGATTCTCTGAGCAGCTTTGAGTCATCCAAATCGATTATGCAATAGTGGAGGGAGAGAGCCCTGCTCCTCTCTGCTCTTCTGCACCCTGTTAGATGATGCTTAATGCATCCTAATGACACTCTTGATCATTCCGAGGGAAAATTAATGATTCATGCTGCAGCCAATCCTAATCCTCTGAGTTCTGTGGGTGTAGTTCTGCCTCTGTCTCTCCCTCCCTCCCTCTCTCCCCCTCCCTCTCTCTCTCTCTTTCTCTTTCTAATTTATTTATTTATTTTTGAAAATTTCTTCCTCTTGTCAGTGTTGGAGAGATAGGCAGGATTCCAGTTTTGCTTCTTAGCTGATATTTAACGAAGTAAGAAACACTTATCATTCTTCATGCTGCATTTTCATGTTCTTTACCATTTCTAAGTCTCTCCTTGGAATTGACTGGTTAGTGGTGACAATGAAGGCTCAGATACTCCAATAACACGGTCCATGGTTGATGGAAAGGACATATTCTAGTGATTCATATTTCTTTTATACTTTCTCTCTTCAACTCATCCATTCCCAGCTACAATAAACACACAACTCTCTCCCTAAAAGACAAGTATACTGCTTCCCAGTCCATAGTAAGACCTTAGCAAAGTAATTTTATTCATTACTCTTTGGGTTCCAAAATCTGAAAGGACTATGTGGGTTGAGTGGGTATTTGTTCAATTTAAATATCGTGGATGGTATGTATGTGATGGTTGTTGTCAGGTGCAGTTGAGTCGTGTTCTAATTATAGAGACCCTCATAGGGTTTTCAATGGCTGATTGTTTTAGGATTGCATCTGGAGTAGATTGCCATATCCTTCTCCCATCTTTGTGGTGCTGGGAATTGAACCTGGGACCTCAGAGACTGCAGAGTGGTGTTCTACCAACTGAGCTAAATCCCAGCCCAGTAGTTGCTAGGATATTGAGGTAGCTGTGACAGCACAGCTAAAAACACTGAGCCCTTTCTGCCTGCCCACTTGAACTGAAACATCAGCCTTCTGACTTTAAACTGAGATGTCCATTACAAGCTCTCTTAGTTCTCAGGCCTTTAGACTCAGATTCAGTTATACCTCAGGCTTTCATATGACCAGCTTGCACAGCAGGTCATAGGAGTTCTCAGCCTTCATAACTACATGAACAAATTCCTCAGAATAAATCATATATGTACACACACACACACACACACACACACACACACACACACACACACTATACATTCGTTGTTTTTAGGAGCTTCCGAGTCAGTGTCCAACTCATAGTGACCCTATGTACAACAGACAGAACACTATTGTCATTATTGTCATGCTTCTCTGCTATTCATGGGGTTTTATGCTATTCATAGAGTTTTCAATGGCAGATTGTCTTTTGGGAGTGGGTTGCCAGGTTCTTCTCCTAAGCCTACAGCCCCTGGTGTTCCCAGGTGGTCTCCCCTCCAAGTACTAACCAGGCCTGACCCTACTTAGCTTCTGAGATCTGACAGGATCAGATGTCACAGTGGTACAACTGCAGGCTACACACACACACACACACACACACACACACACACACACACGGTTCTGTTCATCTGGAGGACCCAAATACAGAGTGGGAGGCCAACATAGACATTAGTGGGCTCCCTGAAGTTGAAGACAGACCTGGAGCGCAGAGAGGCCAAGGCAGCTGGAGTTGGCCAAGCAGAGAATGGAAGTCAAGAGAGCTGTTCCAAGAAGTCTTTGGAGACCCTGGGAAGAACTGTGCATGTTCAGAAGAGGACTTAGCAGGACATGTGACAAAAAACAACCTGAAAAAGAACCAGAGCCTGAAAAAGAACTCCCAGAGAGGATGGAAGGATCCTGTCTGTTTTGGTGTATGTTAAAAATAGTTTATGTTTTAGAACATTACAGTAATTGAAATATTACAAAATTGAAAAGTAGATATTTAAACACTCACAAGAATTTGCTTTAACATTTTAGTTTTCAAACCAGAATTTATTATAACTTTTCTTTTCTAGCCTTTATAGCTGCAAAGTGACCAGTAATATTTTCAAGTTGATTTCTTTGCTTACCTCATGTTCAATTGAGAGAATTGCCATATTTGGTGATTTTCTGTTGGCCGATGTGTAATCAACATTGGGAATGACTTTAGTCCTTGATCTTTTCATGTTGTTGTTGTTAGGTGCCATCGAGTCGGTATCCAACTCATAGCGACCCTCATAGGGTTTTCAATGACTGACTGTTTCGGGATTGCCTTGGGAGTGGATTGCCAGGTCCTTCTCCCATTTTTGTGGTACTGGGAATTGAACTCGGGACCTCAGAGACTGCAGTGCAGCACTCTACCAACTGAGCTAAATCCCAGCCCCTGATCTTTTCATAGATGCTCTTTATTTGATTGATGAAGTTTCCATTAGTTCTTACTTTCTTTAGAGCTTTCCAGTATCAATGTGTGTTGAGTTTTCTTAAGTGTTTTTCTTCTGCTTATCAATATGATTTCATGATTTTTCTTCCTTTTTAAGTAAATCACATTGATATTTAGCAAATGACAAAGACTTTTAAGTATTTAAACCACCCTTACTACTGTGATGAAACCACTGTATTAAGCTTTATATATTTCTGGATTAGATTTACTAACATTTTGTTAAGAATTTTTATGTCTGTGTCCATGACAGAAATCAGTCTATAATGGTCTTTTCTTATCTTTCTTTTCCTGATTTTAGTGTCAGGATCATGCTGGTCTTAATATAATGAGTTCAGAAATGCCTCCCTATTCAATTTCCTGTGAGACATTGCACAGGAATTCTATCCTTTCTCTACTAAAACATATTTGGTGGAATTGACTGGTGAAATAATTTGAACACAGGGGAGGATTTTATTTGTTATCTAAATTTCTTTAATAAACATACTATGAGTTTAAATTTCTATTTCATCTTGCACCAGTTTGGGTATTTTTTCATTTATTGGTTTCTCTATTACATGCTTTCATTAAGTTCCTCATGTATTTCCTCATTATCCAACAAAAGTATAATGTATTTCATCCTTGTGCTTGAAAAGTATGCTTCTATTTTTAGATTAGTGTAATTAGAGGTTTTTAAATGTATTGCTCTTTCAAACAATCAGATTTTGCTTTCCTTGATTTTGTTTATTGTTTTCCCATTCCATTCTTATTTTTACTTCTTTTTCTTCTTACTTTTCCCATTCTACTCATTTCTTTTCTTGGACTTAATTTGTGTTTATGTAGCTCTTCTTTTTCTTACTAGGTTACTTTTTTCTAGTACATGGGGGTTGAACCGAGGCCTCGAATATATTTTACAAGTGCTCTAACTACTGAGCTGCACCCCCAGCAGACCTCTCTACACCCTACTTTTAATTTTTTATCTTGAGACAAGATCTGGCTAAGTTACACAGGCTGCCTCCGGCCTTAACCTGTTATCCTCCTGTCTCTGCCTCCCAAGTTACAGGTTGCTGGGATTACAGTCATACACCACCATGTCCAGCTAATTCATTAAGTTTATTTAAACTCTTAATAATATGCTATACGTCTTTAAAGCCCTTAAAGCTACTTCCCTTTGGCTTCACATTGCATGCTTTTGAAATTTGTGTGTCTTTTGAAAAGAAACTTTAGAACAACTTTAGATTTACAGAAAATTGCCAAGATAGTACAGATATTTTCCATATACCCCACACCCGATTTCCCTTGTTAACATCTTAGCATTAGTATAATGCATTTGTTGCAATTAAAGAAGCAAGTTTATATTTCATTCCCATTTTGTTAGCTTTTACCTAATGTCCCACTTCTGTTCCAAGATGCCACCCAGGAAACCACATTACATTTTTTATTCATGTACCCTTACGTTCCCCTTCGTTGTGGCATTTACTCAGAACTTTCTTTTTCTTTTTCTTTTTTCTTTTTTTTTTTTGTGACCTTGACAGTTTTGAGGATTGCTGGCCAAGGTATTTTGTAAAACTTCACTCAGTTTGGATGTCGGATTTTTTTTGTTTTTCATGATTAGAGTGAAGTTATGTGTGAAGTTTTTTGCAATTATAAATAAAGCTGTTACAATCATCCTTGGGTAGGTTTTTGTTTGTTGTTGTTAGGTGCCATCAAGTCGAGTCCAACTCATAGCAACCTTCATAGGATTTTCAAAGGCTGAAGTTTTTGTTTAGACACAGGTTTTCAAATCAGTTGGGTAAACATCTAGGAGCATGATTGCTAGACAGTATGTATAGTTTTACAAGAAACTGCCAAATTGTCTTCCAAAGTGGCTGTACTATTTTGCATTCCCATGAGTGATGAATGAGATTTCTGTTCTTTCTCAATTTCACCAGCGTTTGTTGTTGTCAATTTTGGGATTTTAAGCAGTCTAATAGGTGTGCAGTTGTGTTACACTGCTGATTACATTGCAATTCTCTGATGACAAATGCTGTTGAATATATTTTCACATATTTAACTTCCACATGTGTATTGTCTTTGGTGAGATGTCCATTGGGATCTTTTCATAATTTTTTTTCATTTTATTGAATTTCAAGTATTTTTTACATATTTTAAATACAAGTCCTTTGTCTTATATGTGTTTTTATCTCAGTCTGTGGCTCATTTATTAACTTTCTTAACTGTGACTTTTACTGAAAATTTTTAGGTGTGCATTTGTTTATTTTATTCATTCATTCATTTATTCATAGTGCTAGGGATTACATCCAGGTCTCTGAGAATGCTAGGCAAGCTCTCTATCACTGAGCCCCTACCCCCAAAAATTTTAATTAGGAAAGCCCAACTTAATTTAGTTAGGAAAGTTAGGAAAGCCCAACTTAATTTTTTCTTCTAAGGATTGTGTGTTTAATGATGTATCTAAAAATCATCATGGAATCTGAAGTAATTTAGATTTTCTTAAGTTTCCTTCTAAGGTTTTATAATTTTTCACTCTAAATCAAAGTGTATACTCAATTTTGAGCCAATATTTATGAAACAATAATTTCTCTCTCTCTCTCTCTCTCTCTCTCTCTTTTTTAACATAAATGTCTGACTTTTCCACTACCATTTGTTGAACTGGTGTTTTCCACTGAATTATGCTTATCTATGAACAGTTGACTATGTTTGTTCACTTCTACCTCTGTGTTCTCTGTACTATTAATGTGTTTGTTTATTATTTTTTACTAGTGTCACATTGTCTTGATTATTCTTGTTTTACAGTAGGTTTTGAAATTAAATGGATGTGCTCAATAACTTTGTCCTTTTTTGGTATTGTGTTGGCTATTTTAGGTGATTTTCCTTTCAACATAACTTTATTATTTATGTATTTATTTTCCCCACTTGTTTGTCAGTTTGCTGTACTGTAGGGGTGCACTTGGTCCTGTGATGCTGAGAGGCATGCCACCAGTATTACACATACAAACAGAGTTAGCCATGGTAGACAAGTTTCAGCTGAGCTTCTAGTCTAAAATGGACTAGGGAAACAACCACCACTAAGGCCACAAGTGAAGAAAGGGCATATTTTATTTTTACCAACATTTGCAGCCTGAAATTGATCAAACATGCAATCAGAATGCATTGATAATTACTGGTGACTGTAATGCAAAAGTTGGAAACAAAGGCGGCGGCTCAGTAATTAAAAAATATGGCCTTGGTGACAGAAATGGTGCTGGAAATCACATGATAGAAATTTGTCAGACCAAAGAACTTTTCATTGCAAATACATTTTTTTCCACCAACATAAACAGTGGCTGTACATATGGAATTCACCAGATGAAATATATAGGAACCAAATTGACTACATTTGTGGAAAGAGACAATGGAAAATCTCAATATCAAAAGTCATAACAAGACCTGGTGCTGACTGTGGATCAGACCATCAACTGATCACATGCAGGTTCAAACTGAAACTGAAGAAAATCAGAAGAAGTGTGTAAGAGCCAAAGTATGACCTTGAGTATATCCCACTTGAGTTCAGAGATGATCTAAGAACAGATTTGATGCGTTAGATACTAATAATAGAAGACGAGACAATTTGTGGCATGACATGAAAGACATCACATATGAGAAAGGCAAAATGCTATCTAAAAGACAGGAAGAAAGGAAAAGACCAAATTACATGTCAACAGAGTCTCTGTAACTTGCCCTTGAATATCAAGTAGCTAAAGTATGGATGACATGAAGAAGGTAAACAACTGAACAGAAATTTCCAAAGGGCAGCTTAAGAAGACAGAATCAAATATTATAATGACATGTGCAAAGAACTGGAGACAGAAAACCAAAACTGAAGAACACACTCCTGTTTTTCTCAAGCTTAAGTAGTTGAAGAAAAAAATTCAAGCTTTGAGTGACAACAGTGAAGGATTCAACAGGGAAAATATTAAATGATGCAGGAAACATCAAAAGAAGATGGAAGAATACTCATATTCATATACCAAAAAGAATTAATGGATGATCAACCATTTTACCAGGAGGACCACAAGCCTGAGATCAGAGGCAGTTTGTGCAACCGAGCAAGCCCCTGTCTCAAAAAGTAAAACAATATGGGCTGGGGGCACAGCATGGCGGTCCAGCACCTACAAAGTAAGCAGGCGCAAGACCCTGGATTCAAATCCCCATATCAAAAGAAAAGAAAAGAAAAAAAAAAACCCCTTGTATGTTCTTGTATGTGCACTGTGGGCACCAAGTTACACTGGGTGAAGTTGATACTGCAGAAAGCAGTGTTCCCTCCAGAACTCAGGATGGCAGTGTTTTCACACAATCTGCAGGAGCAATCTGTCTTAGTCTATAGAGATTTTGCTGGTTACGTAGAAAATGGCAGATTGCCCCACAATAACCAAAGAGATGGTTCCATGAAATATTCTGTGTCTGTTTTATTGTTTGAGAAGCAGTGGAGCCTGTGGGGTCCTCCCTGGGGTTCTCCCTGTCCCACGTAGTTCAGGCGCCAATTCCCCAAATCAGAGATTTCTGGCCCAAAGCCTATAGCATGGAGGGAATATGGCTGCTATCGTGGATTATTATTATTATTATTATTATTATTATTATTATTATTATTATTATTTTATTGCAGGGCTTTCCGCCCACTTGGGGGACCACTTGGGAGGACTAAATCCTCTTGTGGGCAGGATAATATTCAACCCCCCCGGAGAGAGTCTGTAGTAAGTCTGCCATGCACGGTGATTGCGCTCGAAACTGTTCTTATTGTGTCTAATTGTCCCGCAAGACTCTGCCAAAAAGGAGCACTCTGTCCACGTGGGGCTCAGCCGCCTCCGCAGGCCTCACCTTTCTCCACAGTGCAGTGGGATGACTTAGGATCCCCTCTGGTGTGTCTGGGGTCCAGGCATATGTGTGGCTGTATATCTGTGGAGATTGCGTCTGCATGACTGTCCCGCCACAACAGGAGGGAGGGAGCCGCGTTTCAGCTCTGGATGTGTACCGCTGGCACTGGTTTCCCAGTTCCCTCCACGGTTACTCCCCTTACCCTCGAGTATCTACTCTCGTGGGTCTGATCCCTATTTTCTCACGTGAGGGACCTACAACAGCACAGCATCTTAGGCTGCGGGATGTATGTTGCTAAAGATGGCGATTCTGTGTGCCATCTCAAACTGACTCACCCGAAACTTGCAGTTTGTGTCCTGTGGGCAGGGTGACAGTGTGATGTCAAGGTTGCATTCCGTGTTGCGTCCAGCTCCCGTGGGTGTGTGGGCGAAGTCCCCTCCGAGTCTCCGGGATTCTATCCTGCCATCTGCGTGAAGGTGAAATAGTGGAATGGCAGTCCTGCTACTGACAAAGCTGCTGGGATTGCAGGGGTGCACCACCGCACCTGACTAGAAGTGTTTTATATGTGTGTGTGAGTGTGTATGCATGGTTTTGTTTTTGTTTTGATTTTGTTTTTTTTGTTTCTTGGGTTTTTTTTTTTGTTGTTGTTGTTGTTTATTTGTTTTTGTTGTTTTGTACGGGGGTTTGAAACCAGGGTCTTGCGCCTATTCACTTTGTAGGTTCTGGACCACTACGCTGCTCCCCCAGCGCATATTTTTTTTACTTTTTGAGACAGGGTCTCGCTGGGTTGCGCAGGCTGCCTGTGATCTTGGGCTTGCGATCCTCCTGCTTCCACCCCCCAAGCCGCTGGGATTGCAGGTGTGTACCACCACACCTGACTACAAGTGATTTTATACATGAGTGGGAGCGTGTATGCGTGAGGTTTTTTATTTTCTTTTTTCTTTTTTAATTTGTTTATTTTCTTTTTCTTTTTATTTTTTCTTCCTTTCTTGTTTTACTCTCTTCCCTCTTTCTATTCTCCTTCTCTTTTTCTTATACTATATATGCGTCCTTGTATTAATTATTTTACCATCAGAGCCCCCACACGACTGTCAGTTTGCCGCACTGTGAGGGCTTGCATGTTGCAATGAGGCTGAGAGCTCCGCCACTGTAACCTCGGACATGAACAAGGTTGCCCATGGTGGACAGGTTTTCAGCTGAGCTTCCAGACTAAGACAGACTAGGGAGTAGGACCTGGCGAGCCACTCCCGAAACAACTAGCCATTGAAAACCCTATGGATAGCAAAGAGACACTGTCAGATATAGTGCCTGAAAATGAGGCCCCCAGGTTGGAAGGCACTCAAAAGACTGCCTCCTTCAAGTAGAGTCTACCATGATGACGGAAATGGAGTAAAGCCCCAGGGTGCTCAACTTGCTGATGTGGCACCACTCAAAACGAGGAGAAAAACTGTAAACATCCATTAATAATTGGAACATGGAATGTACGTAGTATGAATCTAGGAAAGTTAGAAATAGTTAAAAGAGAAATGGAGCGCATAAACATTGACATTCTAGGCATCAGTGAGCTAAAGTGGACCGGCATAGGCCATTTTGAGTCAGACAATCATATGGTCTACTATGCTGGGAATGATAAACTAAAGAGAAATGGGGTTGCATTCATCATCAAAAAAGACACTTCAAGATCTGTCATGAAATACAATGTTGTCAGTGATAGAATAATATCCATATGCCTACAAGGAAGGCCAGTTAATATGACTATTATTCAAATTTATGCACCCACCACTAAGGCCACAAATGAAGAAAGGGAAGACTTCTATCAGCTTCTGCAATCTGAAATAGATCAAACATGCAATCAAGACATACTGATAATCACT